>PVJX010030872.1:0-21687 GCA_004027295.1 Dolichotis patagonum
TTGACTTGACTGGCTTAGGAGCCACCCAGGGGATTGGCAGCACACACCTCTGAGTGTCTCTGGGTGCATCGTGGAGGTGTGGCCTTGAATACTGTACCTGGCCCCTTCCTCTGTGGCACTGTTCCCCTGCTGTGCTTCCTGGATGCCATGAGCTGAGTGTCTGTGCTCTGCCAAACCCTTCCGCCAAGAGGGTTCTGTCTTAGAGCTGGCCTACCCTGGACTAAAAACCTCTGAAGATATGAGTTGAAATAAGACTCTCTTCTTTAAGCTGTAGCTGTCAGGCATTTCATTCCAGTGATGGGAAAGTGACTGATACAAAATCCATAATCCACTTCAAATATCCATATTAAATGACACCAGAGGATGACCTAATTAGCATAGCGATCTTAGAAATATTCAGATGTGTGGTGTAAGACAGTGGACTCCACACCTTGGCAGTAACAAGACCAGTGCAGCCTCCTGGCGCCTCTTGAGCAGCATTCTAATTTGCAGCGCCATTTGGTCCTCTGTCACCTCCTTGTTTTCAGAGGACCATGGTGTCTCATCCACCCAGAAATTTGGCAGCTTTTGCCAAGAGAATATCATTGCACCTGTCTCAAGTGAATCCTTCATGCAAAATGCCTATCAGAGGGCCTGAAGATAGAGTGGGGACATTTCCAAGTCTACAGAAACAGATTACATCACCTTCCTTGTATCCGCTTCCTAACAAATGATCATATGGCTGGTCAAATTCCATCCGAGGGTTGCTTTCATTGTAACTCACCACCTGGCAGTGAGTCACAGGAAAGGGCAGGCATAACCCCTACCTGTGTCCCTGGTATCATTCCTGTTCAGAGATGTTCATGGCATCCAAAGGCTTTGCTATATTCAGGATTTAAACTGTACCATCCCGACTCAGTTACTTCCTTTTTTTCCTCCCAGCTCTGGTTCTCTTCTATTGTTGGCTTCATTCCTGGACTCCCTGGTGATGACAAGATGGTGGCAGCATCTCTTCATTTTGCTCTGGATGAAGTTTGGCATGGAAAATAAAAAGCACATTCCTGAAGTCTCTAACAGAAATCTCCAGAGTGAGTCTGATTGTCTCTTTGACTTGATTTCAATCATGTGGCCATTCCTGTCCCAATCACTGTTGCTATAGAAAAGATATTCTGATGGGTCACATTGCACTCCAGGTAGAGCTGTCAGCTCCACCAGAACTACATGGTCTGAGAGTACTAGGGGTGATCAGGAGATTAAAGTTGGCTGCAAAGTTTTAGACCAGTAAAACATGGTGGATATGATCTTTGTAAATTTCAAAAGTGGACCTCAAGAAATCTGTGGATTCTGCTTTCTCATGTTTAAAACACACCCTCAACTGGATATAGTGACACACATCTATAATTCCAGCACTCAGGAGGCTGAGGCAGGAGAGTCACTGCAAGTTCAAGGCCAGCCTGGGCTACACAGCAAAGCTCTATGTCAAAATAACAGCAAAAAGCCACCCTCATGGAATGCTGTGATAAAGCTCCAGCAGCCATGTGGAGAGGCCCTTGTGTGGGAGAATTAAGGTACTCTGGCCAGTACTCACCACGGATCTTCCAGGATCAGCACTCTCTGCTAGTCATGTGGATGATGCCATCTTACAAAGTCCAGACCAGATAATCCTCCAGATGACTGCAGCACCAAAAGGGGGCCACGTGGAACAGAAGAACCACCCAGCTGAGCCCAGGCAGCTTAGAGAACCATGAGCTGTAATGAATTGTTATTGTTTAAAGTTGTAGGAAAACATGTTACATAACCATAGACCTATACTACAGGGTAGCTCCTCCTATGATTTGAATGTTTGCATCCACCTTAACATTGATGCTGAAACTTCATTCCCAGTGAATCAGTATTAAGAGATAAGGCCATCTAGGAGCTTGTTAGGCCATGAGGGCTGCACCCACATGGATGGGATTAGCACCTCATAAAGGAGCCCAAGGAGGCAGGTTCATCCCTCTGTCATGGGAGGACATAGCACCCCTCCCTCCCGAGTGTGCGGCAGTAAAGCACCATCTCGGAAGGAGAGATCATTACTCACTAGGCACAAAACCTGCCAGCACCTGCATTTTGGGCTTCCCAACTCCAGAACTGTGAAAAATAACTTTCTGTTCTTTATGAGTTACCCAGTCTATAGTATTTTGTTATACCACTCTCTGAATGAAAATTATGCACTTTCCTGGAAATTATACAAGTGAGTGCCAAGTGAGTAATAAGCAAGAGCCCACCACCACCACTTATTCGGGTTATCAGCTGTGCCCAGGAGCTCCCAAAGGCCTGGTGTCCCAGGGTCTACTCACCAGCATTGTCCAGACACAGCAGCTGCAGCTTCAGACCTGCCTCCTCCTTCATGGCTCACAGCTCTAGCAGTGGGCTTTTAAACACAGCTGCTCTCAGGATGGCTTCCTGGGTCCTGGCCTTCCTATGTGGGGGTCAGTCCTGCAGGGTTGGGGAATCATTCCTGGGAGCCAGCGTAGCATTGTCACAAGACCCCACAAACTTCGTCCGTGTCCTCATTCTCAGAACCTGTGTGTGTGGCCCTATTTGGCAGAAGTTTTTGCAATGTAATTAAGTTAAAGATGTTAAGATGAGAACTTCTTGAGTGGCCCATGTGGGTCCCAAATCCACGTAACACACAGAAGAGGAGAAGACCCATGAAATAAAAGGCAGAGGTTGGAGCGATGTAGCCACGAGGAAGGGTGACAGCCACTGGAAGCTGGGAGGGCCAAGGAAGACTTTTCCCCTAGAGCAGTGATGACAAAACTTTAAGAGACCTAGTGCCCAAACTGCAACCCCAAACCCACTTATTTATCACAACCCCAAACCCACTTATTTATCACAAAGTGCCTGCACTACAATTAAATCTGAATACTGAGGTTTTAGCTTAGAAAAACAACTGTTACCCAGTGCTCAGCTGCTGGGGCAACTTGGCTCACGCGCAATACAGAGGGCTATGCGCACCCTCTGCATCACTCATTGCTGTAGGTTCTCCGCCAGTGCCCTAAAGCCTCCAGAGTGAGCATACCCTGATGACACCTTGAGTTTGGACTTCTGAACTCCAGAACAGTGAGAGAATCAATTTCTGTTTATGTCACCCAGTTCATAGTCATTCATAGCCTCAGGAGACTATGATTCCAATGATTCTTTAAGCACTGACTTCCTCGTTTTAAATCCGTTTCTGCATGAACTATCTGTAGCAATTTCTGTTTCTTTGGCTGAACCCTGCATGGCATGACTCCTTTTCCATCCTGGAAACAGAGGACCAAGCCAGACAGAATGCATGCGAGTAGTAGTGCATGCGAGTGAGTAGTACCCAGGGCCGAGGCTACAAGCTGGAATTTGAGGTCCATAAAATGGTAGTGTCCCTGGCCCTGCTCTCAGCCCCACAGGCGGTGCGTTTCTCCCACCGTGATAGAAGCAGTAGTCCTGATGATCTTCTCATTGCTGATGTGGCATTGAGAGTTTTAGTTTTAGTTCAAATTATTCTGCAGCCAGCATCCCAGCTCACTCAAACCAGGAGCCTCAAGAGTGGGAACACAGAGCCACGCAAGATCTCTGCAAAGTGCTCTCTCTCTCTCTCTGCCTGTCTGTCTCTCTCTCTCCTTTATTCCATGGAGCCCGATAAAGAGCCGGAAAGCACCAGAACAGAAAGTGATTAAGCGTCTTCATTGTAATATTGATGAAACTGCTTCCTAGAGGGCATCTTGTCTTGGTCTGCCTCCTTTCCCCAAGCCAAGGCTCTATGCGCTCATGGTGATGTAAGTGTGTGTGTGTGTGTGTGTGTGTGTGTGTGTGTGTGTGTGTCTGTGGCACACATATCAATGTCTATGAACTTGTGTGTACATAGGTGTCTGAATCTTTGTGTCTATTGGACTATGTATGCATTTCACAGTTTGTGTGTGGCGTCTGTGTACGTGGCGAGAGGGTGCTGGAGGGGAATGAAGTGGCTGTGGTTACCATTCATACCATAAACTTGAGCTATTGTTTTCATAAATAGGAGGCCGGAGATCGCCTCTTGCTGCTCTTACCATTGTGCTGTTGAAATTATATTACCGTGGGAGGCTTCTTACATTCTGCAGGCATGGCCGTGTAAACCAGGGCAGTAGAACTCCACTCCACAGATGCTCCAGAGACATCTGCTTTGTGTGTGGGGTTCCTAAGGCAGGGCATCATGGCACCCCATGGCCTTCGTGTTGGGGGAGGGTCAAAGTAAAAACCACAAAATTCTCTGGGAGCAAAGTTGAGGTCACCACAGTGCTTCCTGATAAATTCCTGGCAATGTGATTTACTAATCGCCCTGGGCATCTGGAGCTGAGCCAGGCTCTGGCTTTCCAGGCTAGACCCTCAGGGGGCTCTTGATGATCTCACACAATGCCATCAGGAAAATCAATGATGTGACTCAGCAGAGACAAAACAGGGCCATTTTGGGCACTATGACCTGGGCATTTACCCCAACCTTGAGGGAGGCAGTAATCAGGGAAGCTTTCCAGAGGGAGTGGCAAGGCGTGTGTGTGTGTGTGTGTGTGTGTGTGTGTGTGAAGGAATGAAAAGGAATTACCTAGAACCACAAGAGCTCAGCATAACCCAAAGGGGAACCACGGCGGAGCCCAGTCTCAGTGGCCCGTGTGTGATAGGAGGTGATAACTCAGCCTACTTGAGGGCAGAATCCTCCCACTGTGGTTACATGGTACCACTTGGAGGTGACAAAAGGGTCCTTTATTGGTACTAGAATGTCCCCAACACAGTTGGAATGCCAGCAAGAGGCCGACCTCTCTAGCTCATTGCTCCCTCCCCAGCTAATCCACAAACCAGAAGCCTCTGCTGTCCAAGTCCTCCATGCCTGCCCTGGGGCCACTCCCAGGGTCGGGCTCCTCTTGGCCTCTCCAGAACTGTTCTTGGCCTCCTGCACCCACTCTGACACTGGCCTGCGTGGATCATCTATCTGGATGGGTCTCTCACTTCAAGACAGCCAGGCAGATCTGGACTGGAGAATTTATTCCTCCAAGTCCCTGCACAGCAGGTCACCTTCCATTGTTTGTATCCCATTGCTGAAGGCCACTGCAGCCTTTTTCCTCTGCTGTGTTTACTCTCTCTCTCTCTCTCTCTCTCTCTCTCTCTCTCCCTCTCCCTCTCCCTCTCCCTCTCCCCTCTCTCCCTCGGTTCTAGAAGCGCCTCCCCATCCCTTCTGGCCTAGGGGTGATGGCGGCTTCCTGCCACCGCTAACCCTTGCATACTTTATCACCTCAAGCTGGGTATGCCCTCTCTATCTGCTCCCACCTCCCTCGATAGCCCTTTCATTAAAATTGTCTCATGTCAACCTAGCTGGAAAGCATCACTTTCCTCCCCAAGCCTCATCGCTCACCAGAGGACTCTGCTCATTCTGTGGGCATTAGGCCCAATCCATCCCCTAGAGAGGGCAAGGTTGTGGCTGCAGAGCCATATAGCTGCTGGTGACACAGGCCAGCTCTGGATCTTCCTGCCTTAAACTCAAGTAACAAAAAACAGGCTATCACACTATCTTTGTGAGAAATCCCACCACCATCTTGGACATGGGCTTCTGCTTTTGTGCTAGCCCTTCATTCCTCCACCATTTCCAGAGGGACAGAAAGGAAGGCCACCCCAATTTCTGCATACCTCCAGGTATCCTGCCTGGGTCCCTGCTCCTCCAACCCCAGAGGCACATTCTGACCTCATCCAGGCAGCACTGTGCCCCTGACACCCATCCTCATGGTCGCCTCTGCTGGAAGCAGTCTGGGGCCTGGATTTGTTAGGCTCACCTGCCCATCTGGCTTCTCCCCAGTCCTGATCAGGCCACTGCACTGGTACAAGGCTCAGGTCTCACTTCAGTCTCAGATGCTAGACCTCTGCCCACCGGCGAGAGTGCACCTAGAAACCAGCCTTAGCCACCCTGGACCCTGGGCTCATCCAGGAACTGCAGCAAAGTCAGGGTTTCTGAGTGGATTCAGAAAAGCAGGAAGAAGAGAATCAAGGTCCAGAAGTAAGCTAGGGCTGGGACCCATCAAGGCAAGACAGCAGGAACACCTGGGGCACCAGGTCCCATCCTCAGTGACCTTGCTGCAGGAGAGAAGTGCTCTCCGTGTGCCAGGTACTGTGGGAATGTCCTGGTGTCAGGAATGGTTCCTGCCTTTTGCATAAGGACACAGAAAGGACAGCCTCATGGCTGGCCTGGGCTGGGAAATGCAGTCTGATTATCCAGTGCTCTGCCCCCGCCTCTGTACACTAACCAGACACGGCTGCAGATTTCCCGGCCCAACCCCAGCTGTGTCTTGTCCTCTGAGCTGCTGGTGGTGTGGTCACCTGCCTCTAGACTAACAACAAGCACACACCTTTCTACCCTTCCTCCACGCTCACTCACTCTGCCTGTCCTCCCCAGTGCCTTGGTGGCATCAGGGCCAGGATCCCCAGCACCTCTGTGCTGACGCCTCTTCCATCCATCACTAGGCAACTCTCTTACTGTGACTGCATTGAGAAACAAATGGCCTCTTCCTTTAGTAAATCATGGGAAATGTCACGGCCAGAGACAGCTGGTTAGAACACAAGCCACTACTTTCCTACAAGGTGAGGACATCGACTGTACAAAATGTCTGCAGAGCTGCGCGGCCGGTGCCCAGCCCGCCAGCTCAGCACATCCTGACTCCCCTCCGTGGGCCCCTCCACATGGCTCCCTCCCCAGCCCTTGAGAAAACAAGGTCGCCTTTCCGGATGGTCACCTGGGCATAGGTAGGCTTGGGAGCTCCAATTCCTGCAGTCCTTCCCCATCACCTCAGCTTAATTACCCCCTCTCCCCTCCAGTTCTCAAAACCAGAAATTTCACTCATATGACTCCTCGAGGTGTAGACTGATCGCATTATTGAACTCCTTCATAGCCTTTACCAAAGAGAACTTTGGAGTACTCTTTTTTTTTCTTTTCTTCTCTCTCTCTCTCTTTTTTTTTTTTTGAGACAGGGTCTCACTATGCAGTTCAGGCTGGCCTTGAGCTCGCTTTGTAACCCAGGCTACAGTACTTGCATCAATCCTCCTGTCTCGGCCTCCCAAGCAGTGATATCACAGGCCCATGCCACCACGCCCCGCATGGAGTAATTTTTCTTTTCTCTGTCTTGAGGCTCTTTGTCCATGCCCCCATCCTTCGAAGCCTACTCTTTGGAACAAATCCTGTGTCCATCATTTACATGTTAGTATGAATTTAAATCCGTGAACTAATTCTCCTATTTGCATTTAAATCTTTCCTGCTGGAAATTAGTCTGCAATGAAAGACTTTTCCCCATTAAGGGGATTTCAGTTCATAATCCCACAAGTCAGATAGGCATTCTGGGAAGTCACAGTGCTTCTGTGGACTGGAAATCCCACAACTCCATTTACCTGTCCTGTTTTCAGTTTGGTGTGGGTTGACTTCTTCTCCCCCTATACTGTCTTATTCTCTCTCCTGCTTTTGTTCCTGGGGTTTAGAAGTTTTGTTGACTTACTTTTCTGATTCATCAAAGAATCATTGCAATTTCAGGCCTCTTGGGAACTTGGAGATCAAATAATCCAAACTCTTAGTTTCTGGATGAAGAGGCAGAAACTCACAGAGAAAAAAAAACGCATCCCCAGGATCCCACAGCATGTTCTCGCAGAACTGAGGCCGGGCCCCAGGTTTCCTGGCCCCTTGCAATGTGCTTTGCACTCTACCGTGCCAAGATCCATAAATAACTCCCAACCAAACACCAGACTGTTTGCGGAATGAAGCCTGGTGCAACGACACTGGCAACTTTCGTGTGCCTGAGAAACATATTCCTAGAAACATTTGGTCTAGGAAAAGAGGCCCCTGGTGCTTCCCTGGTGGCCACAGGTCCCAAAAGCTCACAGGCAAAACTCAGGGCTGTTAGCAAGAGCTATACTCTGCCTTTTCAGAGATTTCTATCCAAAGTAGGAGAGAGTCCTCAGTCAGTTGGTGACACTATTTTTGAGCTCTGCAGCCATGGGCTGTTTATTTAACCTTGCTGTGCCTCAGAGCCCTTACTTGTTAGGGAGGGGCAACTTTGGCACCTGCCACCCAGGTTGTGGTGACGGTTAAATGAAGTCAACACACAGCAAACACTTAGAACAGGGCTGGCACAAGGTAAGCGCTCACTTAAAATCATCACTAATGTCTTCAATGACTCTCTTCAAGCCCACCCCTCCCCATGGAACCAAGTACAAACTTTGGTTTAAATGGCTGGAGACATATTAAAAGGAACATATGTAGAAATTTCTGATACCTATTTCTTTTTAAAACTGAGATATAGTGGCCACACCCATTCCACACTTCATCCTGCCATCCGGCTGAACCAGAGCAAGAAAACAGTAAGATGAGCAAAGTGTTGGTGGTGGCAGTGGTGGTGGTGGTGGCGGTGGCGGTGGCAGCGGCGGTGATGGTGTGTGTGTGTGTGTGTAACATAGATTTGTGCAGTTTTTCTTCCTTTTGTTTGAAATTAGCATTATCTAGATCAAGTTGTCATCCTATCATCTTTTGTTTAAAGTTCCTCCTTTCTAACATACAGATTTGCGAGTGCTGAGAAATATAAAAATGAGGCAAAGAAAGTCGAACGCTCTGAGGGAACCAATGCTACATAAATATTTTAAATTTCAAACAAGCGTGGGTTCTGTGCACACCACTCTCTCTATTCTGCTCCTTTACCCTGCGGAGCAGTAAATCTGTGCAGCTCTAAGCCGACAGCTCCCCTGCACGTCACCTGAGTGCTGACTCTTCGGGAGGCTTGGGAAGCCCCCATGGGGTTCGGAAACTGCTGTCCAGGCTGCTTGTACAGCCCAGCAGCCACGTTTTAGTGTTCATGGGCCCAGGGTAGCCTGAACCGCCAGCTTTTTTCAGCAAGAAAGTCCCTTGGCCAGAAACTATATCCCCTCCTGGCCTGTGGTAAATGCCTGAAATTCCACCATTAGCAATGCATTCCTTTGGTTGTGCCACAGCATTCTGGGACCACCATTTTAAAGAGAAAATGTCCCTCTGGGAGTAACATGTGAAAAACCCTGACACTTTCAATGAATGGATATTTCAGATCACCGCTGAGAGGGGAGGTAAGCATTGACTGCCTGGCTGGTGGGAGTGTGACTATCTGCAGAAGACACAGGGAAGAAGGGGCCAGATGTGGAGGACGGTGGGCATTGGATGGCCCATTGTGATGCTGATGCTTTCATTTTATCTATTTATGTATTTGTTTGTTTAGGGTTGGGGCTGGAGCCCAAGGCCTTGTGCATGTTAAGCATGTGCTCTACCACTGAGCTACAGCCCCAGCCCAATTATGATGCCCAATTATGATTTCTTTTCAAAAGGAAAATAGGGTCAATTTTTGACACTTCTTCCAATGAGGGGTGGAGTTAAATGTCCTTTTTTTCCCTTTGAATCCGGGCCATCTTATAACTGCAGCAGCCAACACAGGATGACCAAAGAGCCTCAATGGCGACTCCAAGGCTGGCTTTTAAGAGGCCCTGCAACTTCCTCTTGTTAGCTGGAGCTTACTGTCGGGGGCCCTGGGTCACAGTGGAAGGTGCCCCACTCCTCTGAGCTGGATGTTGGGGAGACCCTGCTGAGACTGGGCAAGCCTAGTCCACCAGCCATTCCTGCCTGGGTTCCAGCTACAAAAACAAAGCCCCCTGGAACCATCCCTCCACCAACTGAACACCACTGAGACACGCCCTGTGGAGAAGAACCGTCTAGTCAAACCCTGCCTGAGTTTCCAACCTAAGAAATTGCAGAGCAATGAAACAGTGGTTGTTTGGGGACCACCCAGCTTTGGGGCCATTTATTACCTAGACACAGATTAGTGGGACAGAGCTGGCATCCAGGGTCACACACAGCTGATACACATGTGTCTGGGAATTGTGGTGGGAGACAGAGGCCTGGGACAGCTTGATGCATCAGAAAGCAGCTACTCAAGTTCCTGGGAGTCACAGCACGGCCACATTTGGGGAATGTATCTTCGGTCCTTATAGGCCGACTGTCTGCTAGGCTGCCCAACCCGCCACACATCCACGTTGGAGAGCAGGAGACCGGGAGTCCTGCTCATTTCCTTTTCCAGAGAAGAAAGCTAAGTTTTTGAGACCCCGAGTGACTTGTAGCCCACAAGCACAGGACCTGGTAACTGGCCCCCCAGATCTCTAGAGGGCCACAGTGAGGTTTTATACGAAAAGCATGGGTATGGGCTCCAAAACCAGCAAGACCTGAGGTCAAAACATGGCTTTACTTTGAGGCTTTGCTAGTTCGGCTCAGATGTCTCCGTTTGTCTGTGAAATGGGCACAAATGTCACACATAGGGTAAATGTGAGTTATATAAGGTGGAGGGGGGTAATGTGGGACAGCTCTGATATACACAAAGGCCTCCTTCACTTCCATGCTGCCTCCTAGGCCATGGGCCTGTCCCCCTTGCCTCGCCTGCAGGACCTAGCCAGCCAGGGAAGTCCCTCTCAGGCTCCTCTCCCTCTTTTTCACTTCCTGCACTTCAGTCCAGAGGCAGAATGAGGTTGACTCTCTGCACACCCTCCCCTGGGCTCCAAAGGCCTCTCTTTGCTCACCCAGACTGGGTCCTTCAAAGCGACTTCGAATTGAGTGTCACCAGAGGCAGGCCCCTCCCTCACACAGTCAGCAACTTATGTTTGGGGTGCAGTGTTTTCCATTTCTTCCCTGGGCAACCAGAGATCAGCACTGTTACACAGGACAGAAAATAAAGTAAACCAAACCCAAGTCCTCTGAGGCAACCATGGCCAAGCCTGACAGTGGCCCTTTCAAAATCTATCCTCCAGATGGCCAAGGGCCACACATCTAGGGCAGGCTGCTCTTGCTTTAGGAATCTAAGGACTCCAGAACCCTAGCCTCACCTGTGAGAGAGTGAGAGGGTAAAGAGGGGCCTGAGCCCTGGGGAAAGCGCTGTGTTCCCAGCCCAGGCCTAGCCCAAGGGGTCAGCAGTCAGAGGCACTCTTGGCTTGGCCCCACCTAGAGGCCTGTCATCAGGAAATCCTTCCCCTCGCAGATGGGAAAGTTCTGTTAGCACATTCTAACTGTTCTGGAAAAACAGAGAGAGTTTATGGGGGGGGTGGAGTTGAGAGTTTGAAAAAAGAAGTCGCAGACTTTGATAGACAAGAAGGGAACACCTTCCTTCTCTGAGGAGGGCAGCAGTAGCCTTGAGGCTGGGTTCCACACCCCAGGGTGTTTTCGGCCTTCTCCCTTGCCTTCCTATCATAGCCCGCCTTCTGTTGTTCCTGACCTAGTTCGGGCTCCCTTGGAAGCAGCCCCTAGGACCCAAATTTGAACGTAACTGGTTTATTTGGGAGAAACACAGTGTAGTGAGGAAGAGAAGAATGTGAAACAAGGGCTTGTTTCAAGAAGGCCAGCCCACTGGGGGCCACTAGAACTCAGCCCTGCCGGGCATCCCGGCACCTCTGGGAGACTGTGTGAACACCTCAGAGCCTCCTACCTCAGGATGGGGGATATGGGAGCTGAGGAATTAGCTTCTAATGCCTATCTATCTCTGGCTGAGACCGTTTCGAGAGCCTGCCTTGCAAACAAGCTACAAGAAATCAGCTGGCTGAGGTCACCCGGGTTGCTTGGCTGGCGCACACAGCAACAGGGGTGGGGGAGTGCATCTGCACAGGGCCACACCTGCGCCAGCTGCTCTTTCTCTCCCTTCAGACCTATCTCCGGGCCTTCTCTCTCAGCTCTTTATTCACCCATGGCCAGCTGAGCACGCACTTGGCACAATCTCAAGACCTCAAGCACAGCAAAAGTAACCATTATGCCTCAGGTTCCCCCTCCAAGCCGCTGGAAAGAACAGAATGGGAAGCATTAACCTGCCTTGGAGGGTGACAGAATCTGTGTGTGGCAGACAGGGCTCCCCTCCTTCTTGCTTTTGCTTAGAACACATGCCTAGGCCACAAGCTGCCCTTGCTGTCTTTCCTGGACATTCCTGCCCCGTCTTGCTTTCCTTCCCAGCCCCTGCTCGCCTGCAGGTCCCAGGGTGGCCTTGGCACCCCTCACCTTCTCCTGGCGGGCCCCAGACCTCCCCTGGTTCTGCTAAGCCTCCACATTTTGTAGCATTGAGCTGGCTGTCATTGCTGTGACCAAGCCTTGACATGGAGCGGTGAGTTTGTTTTTATTTTCCGTTTCCACAGCTCCCTCTCTCCCAGGAGCGGGAGGTGCTGGGGAAGCTGTAATTTGCTAAACAGGCATTAATCTTCACATCAATCCCGAGAGGCAGGTAGAGCCGCTCAGTCAAAACACACAGCGCTGTGATTAGATGAGGCTGGCAGGATAACACAGAGGGATTTGCACCTCCCCAGCCAGGTCCTGACTTCCCCAGGGCAGGACTTCCTGACCTTGCCCTTGGCCCTGGGCTGTGACCCACAGCAAACTTTGTCAGTGCAGAAGGGCAGCAAAGCCAGGTGCCCACAGTCTCCCTGCTGCTCCCCAGAATCCCCAGTCTCTGGGCAGCCCTCCCTTCTTAGAAAAAATCTAGAGAAAGCAACATGGCCCAGGAGGAAAGCAGACATGGGCTTGGGTTTTGCTGTCACTTTTTTCTATTCAACAAATATTAATGAGTCCCTATTATGTCCCTGGCACTTTTAGGTTCTGGGATATTGCGATAAACACTGGAGTTTTAGGAGAGTTGATTAATAACATTCTTTTCTTTCCCTCCCCAAGCAATTGAGAACTAGATATAGAAATCTGAAAGGTAGAGCTCAAAAATGTCCTTTATTATGAAAAAGGCTACATGGGTGGATGTGGCTTGAGATCTGTCACCACAATTGTCTTGCTGACACTCTCTCCAGAATTGATCTTATCTACTCAGCTACAGGCAGAACTGGAGACCACAGGGGCCAATGTGTGCTTTTTCTGTGTGGGTCGAGTCCCCTGCACTTGATTCTTTGGCCTGACTCATCAATTAGATAAGTCACTGCATTTGCCTGGGTCCCCACCACCCCTGAGGAATCCCAGAGATAAGCATGTGACTGCAAGCATGGTATTTGGAAGGGTACCCCAGGAAACATGAGGAGGCTGTGTGGAGGTGAGTCAGGGCTGGGGAGGCAGTAATAAAGAGAGGTAACTGAGCAATTGTCTGCCAGGCACCCCTGGGAGACAGGGAGGACCTCCCACCTAAGAATTACCCCACTGAAGGGGTGCAGGAGTCCCAATTCTGGAGGCTCCATGCTACAACTTTGCCTCTTGTTCCCAGGCTATAGGCTTCTGATAGAGGCCCAAAATAGATCCTCCCTCAGTCCTAGAGGCTCCAGGGATGGACACACTCGTGCACAAGTATGTGTACAAACAAACATACACATGCATGTTCACATGTTCTATGTGAACACTCTCTTGCACATGTATAATACACATGGCCTTCAACTTACAATGGTTCAACAATTTTTTAACTGTGTGTTGGTGTTAAGTCATAACCATTTGATAGAAGTTGCACTTCTATTGTTGAATTTGCATCTTCCTCTGAGCCTATGGGAGAAATGTCCAAAGCTAGTGAGGCACCCACCCCCACAAAGACATTCCTGTTGAAAAGTGCACATCCCACACCCTCTGAGCCTCTCACAGTGCCCTCTGTTCCTCTCCTGATGCAGGTAGCAGGGGTAACTGCGCCTCGCAGCTCCCAATCAGTCCCTCAATCACCAGGAAAACAAGCAGGGCACCGAGCTGGGATGAGCCATAGGGTGAGTATGTTAAATGCGCTTTCAACTTAGGATATGTTCATCAGTTTTATCAGGAGATAGAGTGACCGTAAGTCAAGGAGCATTTGTGCACACACAATGCACAAATTACTCACGCTCTCAATATACAGGCAACATACTCATGTGCATGTGCAAGCATACCAGCACATGCACACATACACATACACACACGCGCACACACACACACAACTTCTGCTGGCTGCTGGGCTTGTCAGGCAAATAGAGTGTTAATGAGCAGCCTAGGTGATGTGCACTTTTCAACAGGAATGTCTTTGTGGGGGTGGGTGCCTCACTAGCTTTGGACATTTCTCCCATAAATGCACAGCTCGTGATGCTTGCAGAGTGGGGCTTCTCCCCTGGAGCATGACCTGGAGGCTTAACGGCTAGGGCTCTTGTGCCCTGGCTTGGGAGCCCTTCCTAGGCAAGGGAAAGGCCTCTCCTAGGCAGGGCAGCCAGCTCTGTGCTTCTTGGAGGGCACTGAGAGGAAAATGTGTCTGCCTACCAGTCATGGCCAGGGGCACTGACTGGCCCTGCTACTAGCGCATCACTGTGGCCTTGGCAGGCAGAGGGTGCCTGGCTCCTGTACACACCCCGCCTCCTTCAGTGAGTGGGGCAGCCTTGCTTAGGAAGGACCTGCAAACCCTTGCTGTCAATTTGGCTTCAGCCAAGTGATGCACGTTCTAGGGCCTGGCAATTCTGTGGACAGCTAAGGGCCAAAGGGAAATGGAGATTTTAGCCATTGAGAGAAAGGGAGCTAAAGGAAACGTTGCTTTTAGGAACACGGATGCTGGCGACTCCAGCTAAGTAAAGATAGAAGAGGCTCTGTGTAGTGGACCCAGCTCTTACAGGTTTTCTTCTTTGGAGTGGCTGCAAGTAGGGAACACCCTTTGTTTTCCATGCTGGCAATGAGCGGAGAGGGGAGAGAAGTTAGAATATACTAAGATGGGCCACCTAGGGAACAGATCCATCCATCAGCCCAGCATGGGGGAAGCCAGCCAGTAGGCACTGACCTCCTCCCTGAACAGCTCCCAAGGCGGGGGGGGGGGGGGAATCCCCAGGGAAATCTCCTCACCCTTTAAAACAAACTGACACTCTAAAGACTGACCTCAAAGGACAGACAAGAAGAGCAAAGCTTTTTGCATTCCTTTCATTAGACCCATCATCAAAAGTAAATAGATAAATAACCAAAGAAAGCCTCCAAAGGAAATAGAAGGCAAATTTAGTTTTGTTGGCAGAACTTTAGGGCCAAAAGAGGGAACTGTTCCAGGCTGGAAAATAACCTAGAATCAGCCACAAGTAGCCCACTGGGGTTTAGGTGAGAGTTCCTCTCAAGAACTTCCAAACATTGAAACAGGGTATCAGTCAAGACTTACTGGCTTACAATCAGCACCATCTATTTAGCTCAAGAGTCTATGATAGGTCACCAGGGCTGGGTCCCCCAGGTTTCCACCTGCAAAAGGGGGAAGAACCAAGATCAACCTTTACAGAGCACCTGCTGGGCTCTGTACCTCCCGGCCTGAGGGCTTCCCCTGGCTTTTGGAGCCTTCTGCGCTCCCCAGGTTGGGTGTGGAACACTGGCCAGTGCTCAGTGGGAGCAATCCTTAGCCGAGGGCTAAGAAGTCTCCAGCTCCTGAACCTTTTGGGGGGAATAACGTTTGGCACAAGATCACCACTGTCTCTCAGAGGGAACTGGCAGGATTGTTGTCCTCTGAGGAAATTTGCTCAGTAACATTTCCTTTATTCACTACATCCCCGTATTGGTCTGTTTTCTGTTGCAAAATACCCAAGGCCAGGTACTTTACAAACAGAAGAGGTTTATGGAGACCATGTTTCTGCAGGGTGGGGGGGCTAAGAAAATAGCACAGCATTCTGGCAGAGGTGCCTCTGGCTGCCTCTCCACATGGTGGCAAAACACAAAGGGAAATATCTGTGTACAGAAGGGGCCAAATGCATGGGACACCCTTGCTGGGTCACAACCTCTACTTGTAAGAACCACCTTCTTCCAAGAGACCAGCATTAACCTCCTCAAGAACAGTGCCCCTATGACCTACCTACCTCCCATGAGGCCCCACTTCTAAAGGCTCAGCACCTCCATGCAAGGACCAAGACACCAGTTCTTAATCTTTGGGGGATGACCATATCCAAACCATAGCACTCCCTGCCCTGGCCCATGGCCCTGGTCAGCCAGAAAGCTCTGCTTTGCCCAGCTGCTGGCTATAATGACAGACTAAAATGGACCCCAGCTCTCAACTTCCTGCAGGTTAACTCTACCTTGTTCCCATGGTGACTGAAGATTCCAAGAGCAACAAGTGGACATGCACCATAGTGTAAGCTCCATGAAGCCTTCACTTGCCATTTGCCAAGCCAAGTCAATGACCAAGTGCAAGGTCAACAAGAAGGGTACTACCGAAGACCAGGGAGACACTAGGGGCCAATGTTACAATCTACCACAGGCAGTGTGGCCAGGCATGGTCACCCACCATGGTGTGGATGAGCTACTGTCCCAGTCTTCACTGAACCTATAATGGTACGAAAGCCCCATGGGGAAATCCAGGCCTTGGGTCACACCTCCCACCAGACTGTGGGTTTAGGCAGGACACACGCCATGTTGACCTTATAATCCCAGCCCAGATCCAAACCCCAGGCCAGCTTGTGGGGGCATATTAGATGTGACATGGTATCCCAGCACACGGCCTCTGGCTGCAAAGCGGGTAGCATAAGGGTTTACACCCATCCTGACTCCCAAGAGTCGTCGGTGGCCTGCAGCCCTCATCGACTGTCCTTCATCCAGTCCGGGGACACCTAGGGCTTGTGTCGACAGATGATTACTTTCACCTCTCTCGTTTGAAAAATGGCCCATGTTTAAGGATTCATAAAACTCAGGGAATGCATCACTGAGCCTATAACGGCACGAAAGCCCCATGTAGAGAACGACTTAAAAAGAAGATTCATCAAACTAATTACTTCTTCCCACACCCTCAGCTCCACCCCCGCCCCTCTTTCCACTTGGCCTGCTCAGAAAGATGTACAGCCTAGTGGCCTGGGCTGCTTCGAAGCCATACTCCCTAGCCTGCTGGCGTGGGCAGGACACCAAAGCACCCGCACCTCCATATTTCTCAGGCTTTCTGGCCTGGCAGATTTTCCTGCTGATTCATCTACTTCAAGGGCTGCAGGAAAGCCAGCATACCTGGGGTAGAGTGAGAGAGGGAGGAGATGGAAATATTGAGACACTGGGGGGTTTCCTTCCACCTATTTCTCTGAGGCAAATGTCACACATCCCTGTGTGGTGTCCCATGCCATGCCCCTGTGGCTCACCTCCAAGTTCACATGGCAGTGGTGGACAGCTCCTGAGCTAAGGCTGGATCTGTTTTATGGTTGCTATGTTGTGTCAACTTGAGAAGTTTAGAAGTTTAACTGAGAGACTCAGCAGGGAGCCAGGATCCTTGCTCTGTACATCCCCTCATCCTGTGCAAGAGGAGGGCAGGGAGATGGTGTGAGGGCTACACCCACCCTGGGGAGAGGGGTAGCCTGCTTACAATATAACGGAGGAGAAGAGGCTTGTTCTTCCAGTTTTTGCTCTGGCTGTTTTTTCTGGTTGTTGCCTTGAAGTGCTGCTCCAGTGCCATGCCGCCCTGCCTTGGAGCCAGCTGATTATGGACTGAAACCTCCACAACCGTGAGCTAAAAAACCTTTCCTTCCTTCATTTTGGGTGTCAGGTATTTTGTCCCAGCAATGAAAGAAAAATAAACCAAGACAATTCCTCCCAAACAATGCCAACAAGCGAGGGGTAAAAATCTGTGGATAAATATTTCAACTTTATATCAGTAGTGAGTTTGAGGGAAACCCCAGAATGTAGCCACTCGGAGCCTGTGAATGTAGCTTTATTTCGCAAAGGAGTCTTTGCAGACTTAAAAAAGGATCACAAGATGAGATCATTCTGAATTACTCAAGTAGGTCCCAAATGCAATAACAAGCATCCTGAGAAGAGAAGGGGAAACAACACACAGAAGAGAAGGTGATCAAAGACAGAGGCAGAGATGGAGGAGATGGCATCTACAAGGCAAGAAATGCCAGGGCACTAGGAACTTGGAGACACACCGAGAATGGATTCATCCTTGGAGTCTTAGAAACAGCAAACCCTGCTGACACTACAATTTCAAACTTCCATTCCAGCCTGCAGAGTTGTGGGGCAATCGCTTCTGTGCCAGGAACCATGTTGATGGTATTTTGTGACAGAAACCCTAGGAAGCGAAGACAGTAACTCTCAGTGGGATGATTTTGAAGGGTGTTCAAAACAATCTCTCACGGGATCCTTTATGGGACAGAATCCTGGGGGGCACCAAGCTCGTTTACACATCCTTTATGGGCTTTGCCACACTCCCTGTTTCAAGCCTCCACTGGCTTACTGGGGTTTCTTGGGATCTCTGCTACAGTGAACCCCTGCACCCAAGTCCTTGTCCACACTGGGAAGAATCCACACTAAGGGCACAGGGTTCTGTAGTACTTATTCTGTCCTTCACCCATCTGACCATTATTTATAAGGAGGGCTGTGGGAGCCTGAATATGGGCCCCCAAAGAGATTCCCAACCTAATTCTCAATTCCTATGCATGTTATCTTAAAAGACAAAAATAAAAAACAAAATCACAGATTCGATTAAGCACAAATCTTGAGATGGGGAGAATATCCTGGCTTAACCAAGGGAACTCCATGTAATTACATGAGGAAGACGGGAGGAGAAGATCACATGACTACAGCGGCAGCGCTCCAAGCCAGGAATTCCGGCTGCCTGAAGAAGCCAGGAAGAGTAAAGAATGGGTTCTTCCCTGCAGCTCCAGGAGTCAGATGTGCCAACATCCTAATTATAGCCTAAGGAGACTCATCTCAGATGTCTGACCTCCAAACCTGGAAGAGGATAAATGTGCATGTTTCAACCACAAAATTTGGGCTCATTTGTCTCAGCCACCACAGGAAACTCAGAGTGGTGGAATTGGGCACACTCGGGGAGACACCTTAGTTGAGCCACTTACCGGTGGTGGACCTTGGGTGAGGCACTTGCCCTGCTTCCTCGCTTCACAAGGTAGGACAGCAAAAGCTGTACCTTCCTGGTGGTGCTGCTGTGGGACAGAAGGAGGCAGTCCTGGCGCTAGCAATCAAGGCACAATGGTGACTAGAAGTACTGTAAGCTGGTCGCTGTGCTCCACCTGTTGGAATTTACAGTCAAGTAAAATACGGTCTTGGCCTTTGGTAAATGAAATACAATTCTAGTATTTAAAGAGATCTTAGAAACATGACTAAAACAAACCATGAAAAGGGGACTTCCAAGTCACTGCCCAAAATGGACTCAAGGTGCTGCTTGGTGTCTTGGGCCACAGTCATGAGGGCTTAGGAACAAAGCCCTCCACCTCCCGCTGGGCAGCAAGGTTCAATAGTAATTGTGGTGCCATCTGCCACAGCAGCCGCAACAGAGTGTGCCACAGCTCTGACATCACTAGGGACATCCCCTTGGTCTCCTCACTGCCCTGGAGCCTCTCAATGGGGCAGCCACAGTGACTGCAGACTCTGGCTCCCTGGTATTCTTGGCCAGGCAGGATCTGTGTATAGAGTGTGGAGTCAACATAGAAGGTTCTAGAGGGACCGCAGACCAGCTCCTTCCTTGTCTACTCACTCACCTCCCCTGATGCCTAGTGGGTTTTCCATCCAATCTAGCCCCCTGCAGAGTTGGAACCTAGAAACTATGCAGTGATGCTTGTCTTTGGCAAATGAAAAGCTGTCATCTTGAGACATTTCAGTCTAGAAGCAGGACTAAGACAATTGTGCCAGTGTCTCTTAAAAGGGAGTCCAAAGCCAAAGTCCAAAGTGGTAGGACCACTTCTATCTAGAGTCAAGGAAGGCTCCATGGAGAAAGTGGCATTGACACTGAGGGCCCACCAGGTTGGGGAAGGGGACTGTGGGGAGAAATCACTGGAGCAGACGTAGAGGTGGGAGGGATTCACAAAACCCAAGGAAGGAGAAATCCCAGGTGACCTTCCCACATCTGGTCAAGGGGGGAACCTGTGAGTGTACCCCTATTCCTGGCCTCACACACCTAAAGCCCTGGTCATATTCTGCCATGGCAGCAAGAACCCTTGGCAAGCCAGTGACACAAACAGGCAGGTGGAAGGGCTGTGCACCAGGAGGGAGCACTCAGTCGGCCATCTGCATTTTACCCGGGCTGGGCTGGCTCGTAGTGGTCAGCTATGGAGAGGCTCAGGAAAATCTGGAGGACAGAGAGGAGGGTTAGGAGGGTGCCCATGCCTGGGCTCTCTTCTCCATCACCTCTGTTGGGAGGGGACACATGTGCACTCTTTCTGGAGGGCAACTGGGCCAAGAGACAAAAAACCTTGTAGAGTCTTCACAATGGAACACCTGGCACAGGTGAGTTCCTCTCAGTGTTGATTATAATCACCACAGTATTATATTATAATGTGAGCACTTGAAAACTGACTAACTCAACCACAGGGGGGACAGTTAATAAATCATAGCACATTCATGCAACACAACACTGGGTGGTCATTAATAGATCCATGCAGATCTGGTTTTCTTTAGAAAAACATGAGCCATTGTATGGGGATTAAGAGGCTTCTGAATTAGTTCATATAGCATATCTTAATTTTGTTTAGATAAATAGGTCTGCAGAGGCCCCTTGATGGAAAGTGGAGCTACCCCCAATAAACTCATTGTCATTGTATGCTGGAAATGTCGTCACTGGAAAATGCATCTACCGCACCTGCCCTTCTGCCAGCTTAGTGGCCCAGCACACCGTGGGGTGTGAGAAGTTTCCTCTCAAAATGACTGGCTGCCTGGCACTGCAGTCACTGACATTGCCCAATGTTGCCAAAACAGATCAGATCTCCAATTGGACTGCAAATAGCCAGCCCAGGAAAATATCCAAACTCAATGTTCATAGTGTGGTTTCCACTGAAATATTGCTTTTGCACCACCATAAAGTTGAAAACTCCTACATCCAACCATCCTGGCTGGGGCTGTCTGGATATGTGGATATTTGCATAGTGTAAGTTCGGTAGGTGGGTTAACAGTGGTTATCTCTGGGTAGGTGGAACATTGAGTGACTTCAATTATCACTACATTGCTTATTTATGTTTTGGGGTTCTTTCCATTTCAAATATAGGGCTGGGGGTACAGTTCAGTGGTAGACCCCTCGTGTAGCATGCATGAGGCTCTGGGTTCAATCCCCAACAACATTATACAAATAAATAAGCAAATATTGTAGTTTATGTATGTGGCTTTTGTAAATTTTTTTTTCGGTACCAGGGATCGAACTCATGACATCACGCCTGCAAAGCAGGCGCTTATGCCACTGAGCTAAATCCCCAGCCCTACTTTTGTAATTTTTAACAGGTGAGGGCTTCCTTGCTTGTGTTCCCTCGACTGTAATAGTATTTGGCAGGGACCTGTGTTGTAGTCAGGGGTTGTGCAGAGAACAACTAGAATCAGGACACGGAGTTTATAATACTATTTTTATGATGGTCACCCAGAGTTAACACAAGAAAATGCAGGAGTGGACCTGAAGCAAGGCCAGCAGATCGATGTAGCTGCTGGTATCAAACAGGAGCCTAAAGAGAATTCTTTCTGTGGTCTGTTGGCCATTTCAGAACTTTGGAAATGGAATGGTCAATTCATCAGAAAGAAATAGCAGGTGAGTATGGCAGACTTTAGGGGGCCTGCAGGGGAGAGACCCTGGCGCCTCGGGACCTGCACCATGAGGTTGACTTGGGGTGCCGAGAGAACAAGGAGCTCCTCCCCTCTCTGGGGAGTGGCTGTGAGTGTGGCCAACTTTCAGCAACCCAAAGGAGAGAGACCCTGGCACATCAGGACCTGCACCGTGCGGTTGACTTGGGGTGGCAGGAGAACAAGGAGCTCCACCCCTCTCTGGGGGCGGCTGAGAG
>PVJX010030873.1:0-21707 GCA_004027295.1 Dolichotis patagonum
TTGGTACTGGGGATCGAACTCACGACTGCGTGCTTGCAAGGCAGGTGCTTATGCCACTGAGCTAAATCGCCAGACCCATGACCTTTGTTCTTAATTTGGGGCTGAAGACAAAGGCCATCAAACCAGTCATCACATGTGATTCCTCTAAGCTTGAAAAAATCAAGTGACTTAAAAAAAAAAAAATCAAGTGACTTGCCAGGCTCCAGCGCAGCAGAATGCCATCTTTGGGGTCCAGTCCCTACCAACGATCTTGCTTGCTCCCACCCCAGGCTTGATGAATAAGGACTCATGGTTCAAACCAGAAAGATCACAGACCAGAGGTGTTGAAGTCACCCCTCCATCTAGCTTCTTGAAGAGAAAGTGAAAGAAGAATTTTTTTTCACTCATTCATTTCCATAAATTCTGTGTGGTTTGGTTTATTTTCTGCTACTGGGGATTAAACCTAGGGAGCCCAGAGCTACTTCCCCAGCCCCTACCCCTTTTCTAAATTTTGAGCCAGGGTCTCATTAAATTCCCCAGGCTGACCTGGAATTTTCAATCCTTGTGCCTCAGCCTCCCCAGTAGCTGAAATTACAGGCAGGCAGCACCCACCCCTGCTTATCCCATACCTTCTAGTTAGTGTCTGTTATGGGCCTGCACGGTGCTAAATGCTCAGTGAAAAATTAAATGTGAATTATTTTCCTGGGAGAAATAAAAAGCATAATGCCTAGGATTTTGTCTGGTCAGCTCTGAAACCGAACAAGTGGTGGGAAGGAAACAGATGGAAGAAGGAAGAGGGTGAGAATGGTCCCTATCAAGGAAGCACGGGCCACAGTCCACTGCCGCCTGGCAGACCCGTGGTGACTGACAGTTCAGAAATATACGCTATCGAATTCTATATAAAACCTTGAGCAACACAGTATTTCCATATATAAGCATCACACGCGCTCCCGCCCAGAAGGCTCCGCTAGCCTGTCACTCGCCACGCCACGGAGTGAACGGCTGCGTTTTTGTTTACTTTAGCAAAGTTAAATTCACATCTAAACCGTCACCCCAGGTCGGCCTTGCAGACAGCTGGTCCTGGGAAAGAGGGGAACAGAGCAAACAACAAAGGTGGGGTCTCTGGTGGCTGTTCCCTGACTTGCCACCATGCCGTCCTCCAGATGCACAGTCTCTTACAGAACTAACGGACCTTCTATACTTAGAGGATGAGCACCGGCTGCAAAATATTTACCAGCCTTGGCACAAAATCGGTTGCCACCTCAGGGAGTTAAATTCAGTTAGATGTTCTCTTATCTCTGGTACACTGGTAATCACTGGCAGCACCCCACGATCTCCAGTTAAAGGAATCTCAGGGAGAGCGCCACCGGGGTTTGGCAGCTACGCATTGACAGAAGACTGCCCCGAGGTGCCCACCCACTGGGCGGCAGAGGAAGCGCTGGCTCTTTCTCCACAATTTTTCTCCACTAAGGATTCTTCCCACTTCATCTGCGCTCGCTCGGAATCCTCTGAGGGCAGCAGGAGACCACTCAGCTCTGACAACTTTCTCTGCCACTGACATTATCTCCTAATTATCTTCTCAGCAGTCATGGCCCAGTACCGGTCTTCAACTTGTGCAAAATGATCATAAAATCCACTCTGACTGGGAGGAAAGCAAACCTCCGCAGTTCTTGGAGCTCCTTAGAGCTGTTACAATTTTCCAAAAGGCCTAAATAATATTCACCATAGTCAGAAGGGAAAACAAACACGTATTACTTTAAGCGACCATTACTCGGGAATGACAGCTTCTTCAGGCAGATGAATATTTTTACATAACAGGGCAAGTCTTGATCTCATCAGAGCATCCGACAACCAGAACTGGTAAGTTAATGGCTTGAAATAGAACCCAAAGGATGTCAGGCTTCTGTTTGTTTCATGATGTACACCTTAGGTGGTGGGATGCACTGTAGTCTTCAAAAAAATATGATCATTTAAGAACAAATTACTTTCCCAACAGCTTTGTGAAATGCAGCCAGTCCATGACGTGATTTGCTAGGGAAGAGGCCAGTTTAGCCTGAATATCAGTTAAATAGTCAATCAATGGGCCTGTCATTACCACTGTATCTTTAGAGAAGGAAGACAGGAAGTCATTTCCAGAGCTGCTCCCAAGCCTCAGGCCTTTCCCTGGTCTCTCATCTCTTTCTTTCTTCTCCTCCTCCTTCTGTTCCTCCTTTCTCTCTCTCCCCCTCTCCTTCTCCCTGTCTGTGTCTCTCTCCTCTTTCTTTTTCAATCATACTGACAGTAATACTGCTGTGCTACATCCCAGGCTCATTTTTAAATTTTGAGACAGGGTCTTGCTAATTTGCCCAGGCCAGCCTGACACTCGCAGTCTTCCTGTCTTAGTCTCCCAGGTACCTGGGATTGCAGGCATGCACCACTGCACCGTCTTAATGACGCAAGCTTTCTCTACCACCAGCCAGTGGGCCAAATGAATATAGCCTGGAACCAGGAAGACTTGTTTAACTTGCCTCAGTTTCGAGATGTAGAATCCTGGCTGGCGGTGTTTAAGGTATAAGGAGGAAATCGATAAAGGCCTGGGAGTGGACTGATGCTCCCATGTGAATACAGAGGCCACCCAAAGTGTTTTTAGACCTGGCAGCTGGGTGTAGAGTCTACACAGAGAGTGGTCAGTCCTCTGTCCTCCCAGCCCCTCACTTCTCTGGGCCTCTCTGGAGGCGATCTGTGTGTCTAAGTTTCTGACTCCTGGACAGCAGCCTTTAGCCTTCCAGGCTGGAGGAGTGTGTGGGTTGACTGTAAGCGGGCATCAAGGTTGGAGCTCTGGTCCTGGTTTGATTATGAACCCGCTGTACAGCTGTCGAAAAACCACCTTGTTCTTTAGGGCCATTTTCTTTCATTTGCAAAAACACAGTTATTAGAGCAACCTCCCAAGCCATCAGCTTACGGGTCATTAAACCTCACAATTGCTCAGGTGAATGGTACTGTCTAAATTATAAAATACCATTAAAGATTCTATTACTGACCCGATGAGAGGAAATGCTGCAACAGCGGGGAGTGTGTTGGAAGTGTCAAGCCGACGTGCTCGCTTCCCTCCCAGGAAGACCGCAGCAGAGCCTGCCTTCTTCCCTACCTGCCTCTTCCCAGCCCCACAGGATGCCAGCCTGGCCGGTTCATAGACTGTGCTTGTTAGACATTGATGCTGTCACTCCTGGGAAACTGGAACACATGGGCCGTCAGCTGGGCTGCCAGCTGTCATTTGTAACTTCAGGCCTCCACTATTTCTTGTAAATAATTGGGGAACAAACGCCTCCCCGGTGCTGATCTCACCTCATCCCTTCCTCACATCAACTCAACAAGGATTTGCTGGCCACTTATTAAGCATCAGACAGTGGGAGGGAGAAAATTTAATCCCAGTAAAGAATATTTATCATCACCCAGGATGTACAAGGCTCAAGGTGGCCCTGAGCGTGCCAGAATGAATGGCACCAATGCTGCCTCTGAGATCCTAACGGAAGACACAGTCCTTTCTCAAGAGGAATGTATAGCTGCAGAGACTGACCGAGGCCACGCCAAGCAACAGAGACAACAGAGGGTTCAGAGAGCCCTCCGGGATCTTGTCACAGTCCAGGAAGATTATATTTGTAGCACCAAAGGGAAGCTATTGGAATTCTAGAGAGTTAATTCCAATCTACCATTTCCAGGGCAACCCACGGCGAGAATAAAGACACTAAGGCATATTGGTAGATGTGGTGAGCCAAGGGGTCCTAGGTCCAGCTGGGGTGATGGTTAACCTGAACAAAGGCCTCAACCTAGGGCCAACCCAGGTTTAATTAATTCTCAGCGAGGGGAGCGGCCCCAGCACGAGTGACTGACAGTGGTGGGAAGCGCATGAGTGCTGTGAGCCGGGCGAGGCAGGCGGCCTGGAATCACCTCTGCAGTACGCAGAGAGAAGGATGTGCAGAAGGAGTAATCTGCGTGACACAATTTGAGGGACTATCTAATGTTTTGGGGTCAGAGCTTCGACTCTGATGTGTAATCGTTTAGCTCTGGGAAGTCATAGCCTCTTATCTTGAGGCTTGACCCTGGCCGAAATCATGGAGTGTGATTCTTCCTCCCGCCTGGCTCTCACATGCTTTGGGGAGCCACAGGGATGGACAGCCACTCACCTGTCGCCTTGCTTCAAAGACCACATCAGCACCTGGCTAGACCAAGCTGCATTGCTTAAAGCCATGAAGGGGTGAGGAAAGGTCCCAGCCAGCTCTGTACATGTCAGTATATGGAATAGGGCCAGGTTTAGCCAAAATGGGACCAACTGCCCTTCTTTCAAGGAGAGTGGTCCCGGTGGTCCTCCACAAGAGGGAGCCCTTCCAAAGGCAGGGACCCCCAGAAGGACGGAGCCTGCAGCATCTGAGCTGGACTGAGAAAGACGCACAGGGTTCCAGCAAGGAAAAGACGGTGGTGTGGGAAGCAGATGCAAAAGTCACAGCACCAACCAAGCACAGGACAACTTCAAGATGTCAAGGAAGAGTCACTCCCATGCTTCCTAGTTGGATGGAACTCCTATAACAAAAGACAGATTAACAAGAGAAAAACAAACAGAAGCTTATGAATAGGTATACTTTGCATACACAGGAGATGGGGGGGGGAGAGTTCCCAAAGAGGTGGCTTCGAATGCCAGCGTATGCAGCATCTTCAACAGAGATCAGTCAATTTTAGAGAAGCCACAAAACAAAGGAAAGGGACAGTGAGACTCTACAGGCAGCAGCAACTTGGGGAAGGTAATAAATGACGAATAAAAGAGGAGTTAGTAAGACTTGTTCATGTGGATTCCTCTGGTACCATCTCTAGGAAAATGACAGTCAAAAGCATCTTCTGTAGCTGGACTTTGTTCTCTCTGGCAAAGAAGTGGGCAGGATGCTT
Organism: Dolichotis patagonum; assembly: GCA_004027295.1. Classification (NCBI taxonomy): domain Eukaryota; kingdom Metazoa; phylum Chordata; class Mammalia; order Rodentia; family Caviidae; genus Dolichotis; species Dolichotis patagonum. Next base: position 4,897 of record PVJX010030873.1, read on the forward strand.
TCATCTCTGCAAATCCATGTTCTGTTTTTAGACAAATAGAGGGAGGGCAGGGAGCTCTCCTGCATCCGATTCTCTTTAATTGTCTTCAGCCCAAAGATCTTCCCTTGTATGTGGGGGGAGGCATAATCTGGTCTCCCACAGAGGAAAGCCAACAGAGAAGGTGGAGAAAAGCATGGAGAAACTGGTGTGTCTTCATTTTGGGCCCCTAGAGGAAGCCACCCTAAAAATTCTGTTCCTAACTATACCCTAGCAAGCAGTGAGTGACCAGGAGTCTGCAGGTGGGGAGGCCTTCATCGGATCATTCCTGCCTTCTGCTGTTAAAGCCTTCCTCCCTGCCTTACTGAAGCCCTTCTGTTTTGCAAGTATGAGGGGTGCTGTAGGAAGGGGCGGCCTGGCTCAGCCCTCTGGAGGGAGCACTCAGGGGAAGCAGGGCTGAGAGTTCACAGGTCTGGGTTGGTCCTGACCGTGACCAGTGTGCTGGCCCACTGAGACACCATGCATCCCCCTCTGCTAGTGCAGATGGCCTCCAGCAATTATGATAATTAAAATGCCCCCTCACATCTCCACCCTCCCAGTGCCTTGGATAACGAGATAAGGAGAGCACATGTCTGTCTCCCCTGGGCACTGTCCTCACCTTGACGGCAGATATCATTCTCCTGTTCAGTGCTGCTTCTCCTCGAACTTGGCATGATGCCTCGCACCTTTCCAGCACAAGTACACATCTGTTGAGTGCACACAGAAAACAACACTCTTTTTATGTCCCTACTTTATAAGTAAGCTGGTTATTTTCTAATAGCTAAAGAGAACAGTAGCAATTCCCATGCCAATGCAAACTCTTCCTAGTTCTCCCATTTAGTCACCTTCGTTTTTACTTAATCCTTGAGCATTACGAAATCCCGCAAACAGTGCTCACAGTGCTCAACTCTGCAACTGCTCTCATTCACTAATGTAAAACCGGCAAACTCCCAAGGAGGATTTAAAGATGTTTATCCAAGCTCAGACTTGCCAATGCCGAACAAATACATAAATAGATAAGTCGGAAGCTGGATCCCAACACTGACAGATCCTGGCATCTGCAGCTCTGGCAGAGCCATTTTCAAAATCACCACCTTCTTTCTGGCCCGGGGTCCAGGCTTTGCCTTGCAGCCAGGTGGATGCACAGAAATAAATCAAGACTGGCTGCTCAAGGCTCAGTCAAAGCCTACACAGTCTTTGGGGCTCCAGAAAACACATGGCCCAAGAATAGCTCACGGTCGGCATGGACGTGGGATAATGTAACATATTTCTATTTCCAATATGAAATTTATGAGGACCAAATTTGCCTGCGGTGGGACTCTTGGAGGACTGAGTCAGATCTCTAAATCCTACTCACAAGATGGCCCAGGATGGCTGCGGAGAAAGGGTTGGACAGGCAGCAAAGATAGCAAAGGCAGCACTGGCCTTGGAGGCGAGCCCTGGCTCCTGGTCCTGGCTCTGCCATGCCAGCATGTGGTACCCGTCACCTGCCCCTAAGGAGCAATACTGCCTGCCTGGCAAAGAGGCGGTTAGCTATGTTAAAGGATAGAGATGCATGGCTTAAACTGAGCAAACAGACCTACAAACTACAGCGATGCCAGGGATGGAGGGCTTTCCGCCCTCCCTGAGCGTCAGGCAATTAGGAGCCGGGCAGCAGGGTGACCCTGTGAGGAAAAGACCTGGGGGTGAGTTTACCCCTCCTGCTCAAAGACTATTACTCCCAAAGGAGAGCTAGAGAGTGGTTTTTTGTTCTATCAATATAACGAGGTCCTAAGGATAACATGTTTACAATTATTTTCCTTTAAATAATAAAGCACCAATAATAACAAAGGTCGTTGAGGCTACATTATTGGTGGGAAAATAAACTAGTACAATCACTAGAGAAATCAGTGTAGAGGTTCCTAAAAATGCTAAAACTAAAAATTCTGTTTGACCCAGCTCTTCCCCAAAGCATTAAAGACATCATGTTATAGTGATCCATGCATAGCCATGTTTATAGTAGAACAACTCATAATAGCTAAATCTTGGGAGTAGCCTATATACCTATCAACAGGTGAACAGATAAAGAAAATGTGGCATTTACACAGTAGAATACTACTGTGCTATAAATAAGGATAAATTTCAGTCATCTGTAGAAAAACAGATGCATCATGAGACTGTTAAGTGAAAAAAATCAGAAGCTCAAGCTTAAATATTGCCTGTTTTCTCCTATATGAGAGCCCAAAGCATAAGTAATTAAGAGGAAAACAAAATATAGATAGTAGGAAACAGGGGGATAGATATTTTGCAAACAGGAAGGGAATCAAAGATGGAGGGGGGCCGGGGATGGGAAGGGCAGGGGATGAAAACAGAATTAAGATGTACTGTGTCCATGTACCAACTGCCAAGGTAAATGTAATCATAGACTGCAGACATGTACAAGTAAAAACTAAAATGAAAATGAAATAATAAGGCGGTTTGTATTCACTGCAGAAAAACAAGAGAGTACAACCAAAAATATTAAAATCCTCACCGTCAGCTTGAGCTGCCACAGCAAAACACTACAGATACAGCGGCTTACACACCAGCACTCTCGTTCTCACAATTCTGGAGGCGGTGAAGTCCGTGAGCAAGGGGCCAGCCTGGCTGGGCCTCCTCCTGGCTTCCAGAGAGCCGCCCCTCGCTGTGTCTTCCTGTGGCTTCTCTCAGTTCATGAACACGACAGACAGGTGCCACTCTCTTCCTTTTCTTCCAGTCCTATTGGATTAAGGTCCTATGACCTCATTTAATTGCCTCTGAAGAGCTCTGTCTGCAAATATACTCACACTCAATATATAAATTTAGGGGGACGCAGTTCAGCCCACAAAACCCGCACACACAGAGAAAGCCACTACTTACACATTGGTATATCTTCTTTCGCTCTCCTGAGTGCGTAGATTTTTTGAAACAGGAATTCATACCACACCAATTACTTTGTAACCTGCTTTTACTCACTTGGCCATATATACTTGGCAGTCTTTCCACATCATCACATTGACTTTTCCAACATCACTTTTTATAACGTTGGAAGTTCTTCGGCAGGACTATACCATTCTTCCTATAGAATCTGGTATTAACTTCGTGATTTGCTGTCAATTTTTCCCATTCCTGGGAATGCTGAGATGCACATTCTTCTCTACTTCCTGAACACAAATTCCTGGAAATTAAATATTACATGTCAAAGAGCACATATACGTCTAAAACTTCTCATGAGTACTGTCAGAATACTCATATCCATTTACATGCCCACCAGCAACAAATGCAAATGCGACCTCACTTTAAAAAAATAAATAAGTAAAGATGGTATTTGGGGATAAATTTGTATCTACAGAAAAGTTGCAATGACTGAACAGAGAATTTGAGTACACTCATCACCCAGTTCATTCCTATGTTGATATATAACCTAACCATGATACATTTGTCAAAACTGGGAAATTAACATTGGTACATTACTTTATTAACTAAACCCCAGACTTTTTGGCATTTCACTAGTCTTTTCCATGAAGGTCTTTTTACTGTTTCAGAATCTAATCTAGGACACCACACAGTATTTTGTGTGGCACCACTTTTTAAATCTTATTTGTTATCAACCACTGGGAAGTCCCTGGTGTTTTGAATGCTTGCTGTCTCCAATGCTAACCAGTGGTTTTGTTCATTGTTTTGGGGTTTGACTTACTGCAGCCTATATTTATTCTATCAGCAAAGTTTACTGTCCTCGGAGACGGGAAGGTGATTTAGAGAAATTGACTTGTGGTTTACCTCCCTAAACTTTGTGAAGTGCCAAGCAGAAAGCTCTTTAAATGTGAAAGGGTACATGTGTATTCCAATTGGGTCTGTCATGCAAATGTCACACATGGGGAACATTTATAAACAACAGCAGGACAATTGGATTTTGCTCTATATTTGGAAAATTTGGTTTTTCATTACAAAGCAAGCTGATGTTATCTTGTCTAGTTCCTTCTTTTGCTCATCTCCTGTAATCATTAAATTAGAGTCATATTTCCAAAGCTGTAGAGGAAAAATGGATTAGGAATAAAATCTCTTAAGCTCCTTTAGAAAAGCTCTAGATTCCCTTATGAATGGTGGATGCGGAGCTAGAGAATGATCTATTCTGAGCCGTCCTAGGTGAATGATTTGCTTCATTTTCCCTGGTTCTACGATGTTTTCTCCATCATGTAGACCAAGGATGGTGCCTTTAATGTTCTGTTCTGGGATGCATCCCTGATTGCTCCATGCACGACCCTATCCTCAGGGGCGAGGTGAATGAAGGGATGAGAAATCATGAAACACACGCATGATCTAAAGGAAAAAAATAAAAGCCAGGAAGAAAGACTTGCTGGGTTGTTTATAACCCTCCTCTGAATAAGGCCGTTTTGATCTAGCAGAGCCGCTCCTCGCCTTCCTCAGAACTGTCAGATGGGAACTCTTTGTTCTTTCCTTAGCAAGGCCTATTTCTTTTAGGTGACTCAAAACTTACCAAATACTTGGTGAGCTATTACAGCAATCCTCAGGCCAGGGTTTGGAAGCTGAGTAGCTTGCAGACTCCAAATCTGTCTCAAGCTATGATTGATTCACCTACATTTTCATTTTCCCTAGAAGTCAATTTGGACTGTTCACCAAGGTTTTTTGGGGGACACCTATTAATTCTTTCGAGTGGTCCAGCTTTGGCATAGCATTTTCCCCAGCCCCCTGAATGTGGGGGATGTGCTGGGGGCCAGGCTCACAAGTTTTCCAGGGAATCTTCGGGAATGACTGCTCTGGTTGCTAGGACCAATTTCCTCCCAGGTAGCTCTGCCAGGACGAGGCTGTGCAGGCCAGATTTGCATTCCAAATACTGGGCCATTTGCCTCATTATGCATTGGGTCTTTATTAAGAATGAGGGGAAACGGGAGCAGAAGAGCATCTCTGAGATGGTGGCTTCCCGCAGGCAAGCTGTGCCCTCTTCTGCAGCCCCACACACTTCCATCTCTGCTGTGACCAGGAGACAAGTCTCTAAGGGCTGCCTGAGGACACCGGGCAAACTGAATCACCTGGATGGTACTCATAACTCAAAGCTAATTAGCAGGGCCTCAGACTCTGCTTCCAGCACCTCCTAGCTTACAACAATAACCTTAAAATTGCCTTATTTGCAATCAGCTTGGGAACCAAAGATTGAAACTTATGAGAGAAGGTGGCAATAGGGACAGGCCAAGTGTCTCCCGGCAGCCCCCTGAGAATGCTGCTCTCCCCATTCTCCACATAAATCAAGAGACTGGAGATCTGGCACACACGTCTCTTTTCTTTTTCCCAACACTTTGCATCTCTTACTTTTGATTAATTTAATCAACAAGGATGGGGTTTTGGTGCCAAAGGCTCTTATTAAAATTTGGCCTCTAATTTCCTCTACCATAGATACAGAATAATCTATAGGGATCTCTTTATTGATAACAAAAATAGCATCTGAAATTGGTTAAAGGACCATTTCATGGGTTCGATTCAGATGAAGTCAGTCAAGCCCATGCCTAAGGAAATGATGCTAAATGCTGGAAATGCTTCACAGAGGGGAAGCCAGGAGGCTGCCTCTGCCACCTTCCCCTAGCCAACTTGGGGGAAGTGCATGACTTCTCTCCCGTGCTCTTATCCTGCAGTTCCTGCCTCTAGTCTTTTTCTCCTCACAACCTAAAGCTCTGGCGTCTCCTTCCGTCACATACTGGGCATCAGGGGAGGGGGCCACGCTTGACACCAGACCAGGTGGGACAAGGGAGATCACTGTACAACCATCTCCGTGAAAACCGAGTCCAGCTCTGTCTGCGCAGCCTGAGGTGCACTGACAAGCCCAGTGTCATGGGTAAGCTGGGCAACTTGAGGCCAGCCAGTTCACATCCTCATGCCCATTCCTCGTCAGCAAAACAGGGGCGATGGTGCAAGAATTAACTGACTTGATATATAAAGCAAACACTTAAAACAGCGCTTAGCATGGGACAAGTGATCATTACAGCCAAACAAACAAAAACACAAAGAATTTTATTCATTTCTTACATTAAAAAAAAAGATCTAGCAACAAAGCAGTCTGGACTTGAGGTACCATCACAATATCACTAAACCCAGTTTCCTATTCACAGTATTATTAAACCCAGGTTCCTATTACTTCTTTGAGAATACCTTATAACGCAATAACTGCTGGAGAACCAATCACGGCATCCAATCTGCAGTCTGGAAGAAAAAGGAAAAACAGGCAAAAGAGAAGTTATTTCTACTGAGCAACTGTCTCCCACACTCCCATGGGTACTGGTAATTAAACCCAGTGGTCCCCACTAGAAGGCCTTTCCTCCCTGGCCAGGCCTTTTTTTTTTTTTTTTTTTTTAAACAGGGTCTCTCTTGACTGAGGCAAGACATGAACTTGTAATTCTCCTACCACAGCCTCCCTTAGAGTTACTCCCTAACTGAGTAAACACCCTTTGCTTTGCTTTCCTGGAATTCTGATATAATAATTCTGCTTGTATTTATCACTCAGAATTTGGATACACTTCTGGTCATATAGTATCTCATTGATTAGAAATGGGTCACATGACCATGATTTGCTACAAGGTTAACTGGGAAATGTGCTGTCTATTCCAGGTAATAATGTGCTCAGCTAAAAAAACCACTACAAAGGAAAAGAGGCAGGACATGGTGGTGCACACTTGTGATCTCAACACTTTGGGAGGCTGGGGCAGGAGGACTGCAAGTTCAGGTCTCGCCTAGACAACCTGAGAACCTGTATCAAATTTAAGAGCACCCATGGTAGAGCACCCATGTGTTTGATCCCTCATACAAATGAATGAATGGATGGAGGGATGAATACCCAGCTCCTCACAACCCCTCCCACAGGGAACTTCCCATCCGCTCCCTTTCTCCCCCCATCCCCCTAATTGGCCTGCTGCACTCCGCTGGGATCTAGGCCCTTGTTTCACCTGTTTTCTCCCATCTTCCCCTCGTCCTCACTCTCAGACACAACACTGCTGCCCAGGAGCTCAGGATCCACTCAGCACCTGAGGAGCAGCTCAGCCCTAGGCACTGCCCTGCTCTGTCCAGATGCCCAGGGCCCTGCTGCAGCTGGATCAAATCTTCCTCAACCCAAAACAGCATCAGCCCCATCGAAGCACTGTTCTAAATACAAGACCAGATCTATCTGGTGCATTAAACAAATAGGAGAATTAGTCCTGCTCCTTTCCCATATGCCTCTGCGGCATCAATGGAGAGACAGGTGACGAACATAAACCCACAAGCACTCTGGAAACTGGAAAACAGATAGTGGGGTGACAACCAACTTAGGCAACTCCAAGGAAGCCAAATGTTAAGCCAACAGGTGGGAAAAAGTCAGCAGCCCTCCCTTCCTTCCACAGAGTACCCCCACGGAGCAGGAACTGGCAGAGGCACAGCAGAGGGCCAGTGGAAAGGCTGTTTCAGCAGCTGCTTGACCTCTTTCCTCCTCTCCTGGGTGACAACCTCTCCTCTCCCCCAATGGAACAGGAACTGTGTACTGCCTGGCAAGAAGAGTGGCCTCTGCCCTCAAGCTGTTTATTGCCTGGGAAGAAGAGTGGCCTCTGCCCTCAAGCAGACGCTCAGATGATGAATGCTGCCCTCCCTACACTCCTTCCCCTCTGTCTGCCAGGTGCGCACCCTCCAGGTAAGAAACCAGAAGCATCTTCTCGGGGAAGGAGGTTTCTGATACCAGGAGACCTGTAAGGACAGGATAAGACCTGCAACAATCAGCAGGGATCCCAATGAGCTGGGGACAGGGGCATTAGCAGAAAACTTAACAGAGAACATATTGGGTGAATAAAATTTAAAACCAAGAAAGAAAACAGAAGACGGGGAATGAAATACAAGAGATGAGAGAGAGCAATGGCCCCACCCGCAATCAAGCCCAGTCTGGGAACCAGCGCCATGCAGGGGCCCATGCTGGACTGGGAACAGCCAGACCCCAGCCCTCCTGTGTGGGCGGGCAAACAAGAAGCACCAACACCCCCCATCCACACCCCATAAGTGACCGGCTTATCCGATAGTTATCGAGGTGAAATGCAATTGGATGCCCAGGGTGCTTTGGTGTTTCACTAACATTGCAGGTCTGGGGCCAGTAGTCTGATTAGCCAGCGGTATGCAGTGTGGCACCTGCAGGGGGAGGTTGCTATCTGGGGGTTGTAGACATTGTTGCTTCCCTATGGTCTTGTTTTGAGGTCCTAAATCATTTCCATTGTTTTGTTGGGTTGGGTTTTATTATCTTTTGTTTTATGTTAAATCCAATGGCAGGAGCAGCTATTTCAAAGATGGCAAGATATATAATGGTAGCAATTTTGGATTTACTATTGGCTTGTTTGAAGTCCTTTAGTGCATTCATTGTCTTGCTTTTATTGTTTCTATTCTGTTCTGTTCTGTCTGATTTTTACTATGTCCGAAGTTACCTGCAGCTATTTTGAAGACATCAAAAGGCACCGTGGTAACTATTGTTGGTTTCGTAATGTTTTGAAGTCCTGTATCTGTTACACTGGTTTTTGTTGTTGTTGTTGTTTTGTTTGGTGCCGGGGATCGAACTCACCACCTCGTGTTTGCCAAGCAGGCGCTTATGCCTCTGAGCTAAACCCCCGGCCCTACACTGGTTTGTTTTAATTGGTCTTATTCTGTTTTAGCCTCTTAAAAAAAATACAAGGGATAAGAGGACAAAGCAAACAATGACACTATGAGAAAATAATCAGATCAGTCCAGGTTGCAGAACCCCTGGGAAGGCTGAGATTCTAATCCTGGAGAATCCATGTTCCGACCTCAAGTGCACAGCAGGGGAGACACGGGCTGAAGACCATGCTGGGAACCCAGCAGACAGAATTCAGAGCAGGAGGACACGGGGTGGGAACTGCTGCAAAAGCTGGCAAGTGAGGGCTGGAATGTTGAGGAATGGGAGGAAGCATGCTTAGCGCGTGCGAGGCCCCGCATTTAACTCCCAGCGCTAGTTAACAAGCAAGCAAAACAAAAACACACTGGTGGATGGGCAAGGTCAGGCACATTCTGGAAGCACGAAAAATTGTTCCACAAGGTCATTCATTGGGGCACAATTTGTTATAGTAAAAAATGTAAAAGAGGCCACTGCGGTCTCTCTTGTACAATGGTCTACCTCACCCTGTGGAATGAAACTGTTTTCTCGCTGTTAGTGGCCCAAGCTCACTCTGCAGAGCCTGTTTCTTTTACAACCTTTAATAAAACTTTGCTACCATTAAAAAAATAAAATGTAGCTGAGTGTGACGGTGCACATCTGTGATGGCAACACTCAGGAGGCTGAGGCAGGAGGATCACCATTAGTTTGAGCCCAGCCTGGGCTACACAGTGATTTCATAAACAGCCTGAACTATCTAGCTAGAGGGCTAAAAACAACCAGAGAGACCACTGGTGCAGTCACAGTCCCTAGGCTGAAGCCCGGGAAGGTTTCCGGGGCGTCTAGGCTGGAGCGTCTAGAGTCTGATTTTCATGGGCAACAGCAAAAAACTAAAACGAGATGAAAAAGTAACGCACCTATTCGAGAAGAGCTGGGCTCCCACAAGCTGGCGCGCTTCCTCCTTCCGCTTTGTGATTCTACCAGTCATCTCTGGACTCACCCCAAGACACACCCAGGCCGGCAGGGCTCCCTCCAGGGGAGTCCACAGCCAAGGCTTCCTATCACAGGCATTTGGCATTGTGATTTAGATTTTCAAAACACTGAATTTCTATCCTCCAGAGAGCAGATCTGGAACTTCTAGGCCTTCATAATTCTATAAACCAAGTCCTACGGCCTTGAACTCTTAGCAATTCTCCTGTCTCAGCCTCCTGAGTGCTGGGATTACAGGCATGCAGCACAATATTTTCCTTTCAATCTTTTAAAAATTTTGGCTTTCATGCTCAGATCTGGAATTTACTTGTGTGTGGTACAGGATAAGAAATTTTTTATATTTTTGCAGAAAAACAATTTTCCTCCTACGATGCATGAAGCATCTACCCTTCCCTGCTGACTTGGGAGACCGTCCCTATCATAGACCAAGGCTCATGACTTCTGAAACTTTATGGGCTTTCTCTTCTGATCTGCTGATTCTTGTTTATGCTGTATCAATCCTCTCCATTTTAATTACTCTCAACTTACAGTGCCTCCACTTCCGGCACTTATTTCTTTTCAGAATTGGAGTTGGTTTGTCGTAGCTGCTCCTCTTCTATATAAATTTAAGAAGTGTGGGGCTGGGGATTTAGCTCAGCAGCGACTCAAGTGCTTGCCTGGTAAGCGCGAGGTTGTGAGTTTGATCCCCAGTACCAAAACCCAAAACAATTTAAGAAATGTTTGTCAAAAGGCTACAAAATCTATTGGGGATTTTTGTGAAGGTCACATTGAATTGATAGAACAATTTGGGCAGAATCACCATTTTGAGATTACTGAGTCTTCCCTTCTAAAAACATATTCAGTTCTTCTTCCTGATTTTGAATATGTACTTTCAGGGTTTTGTTTGTTTTATTTTATTTCTGTGGTGCTGGCATAGAACTTGGGTCATTGTTACCAAATAGGAGAATGCTTTACTGAGCACAGCTCACTCTTAAATTTTTTAATTCTCTTATTTTTTTGTTTATATGCTATTACTTATCATATAAAGCAATGTTGCTTTCTTTGTGGATAATTTTTCTTCTGCCCTTTTTTGGGTGTGTGTGTGTGGAATGCTGCGGATTGAACCCAGAGCATCACATGTTCTGCAAGCACTTTACCACAGAGCTCCAGCCCCAGCCACAATCCTTTCTTTCCTGTTGCCCTTCAATCAAGGAACCTTGAGCTGGGCACAACAGCACACACCTAGTCCCAGCACTTGGGAAGCTGAGGCAGGAGGATCACCAAGAATTCAAGGCCAGCCCACACTACAAAGTGAGCTCAAGGCCAGCCTGAACCATATAGTGAAACCCTGCCTCAAAAAAGACCAAAAAAGACCAAAAAAAAAAAAAAAAATCGAGGAACCTCACAAACATCATTAGTTCTACTCTCCTGGTTTCTTGAGTTTTCTTCTATATTGTGTGACTAGAACCACTAGCAGGGTGTTGTACACTGATCATAATCACTGGCATCCTTGTGATTTCTGATTTTACTGGAAATGTTTCAGAGTTTCACAACTGAGAATGATGCTCACTGCAAGCTTTTGGTAGATAATCTTTATCAAGTTAAGAAGGCCTTGGAGCCCAGTGCAGTGGAAACTGAATTAATCACTGTGATTCAGGAAGTTGAGATAGGAGGCTGACAAGTTCAAGTCCAGCCTGGACAACATAGTGAGATCTTGTCTCAAAGTTAAAAACTTTTAGCCAGGCATGGTGGCACATGCCGGTAATCCCAGCACTCAGAAGGCTGAGGCAGGAGGATTCCTGCAAGCTCTAGGCCAGCCTGGACTCTACAGTGAGTAAAAGGCCAGCCTGAACTACACTGTGAGACCCTGTGTCAAAAACAAATATTTTAAAAAGGAATTGAGACACTGTCCAGCTCTAGAGTGCTTGCCTAGCACTTGCAGGGCCCTACATTCAATCCTCAGTACAGGGGGAAAAAAAGCCTTTGAATTCTAGCTTGCCAAGAAATTTTTTATCATGAATGGGTATTGAATCTTGCTAAATGACTTTTCTGGAACTACTTAAATCATATGGTGTTTTTCCTTCAATCTGTTAATGTACTGAATTAATTAAATTAATATAATTTCTGATGTTATCCTGAAATAAACTCTGCATGGTGATGATGATCATTTTTAATTCAATGTTGGGTTTAATATTATAATTAGAATTTTTTAGCTTATACCCAATTAAAGATTCATTTTCAATTTTCTTTTGTTGCACTGTCTTTATCCAGTCTTAGTATAAGGTTATATTATCTTCAAAAAACAAACTGGATAGCTGTTTCTATTTTTCCCTTTCCTGGAATAACTTGTATAACACAAGGGTTATCTTTTTTGTTACAAAACTGGCCCATAAAACAGTCTAGGCCTAGTAGACTTTGCATGGGAGGTTTGTAAAACGGGCAGTTTTGTTTTGTTTTGTTTGGTCTTTTTGAGACAGGGTCTCACTATGCCATTGAGGCTGGCCTTGAGCTCACTGTGAAGTCCAGGCTGGTCTTGAATTCACAACAATCCTCCTGCCTCAGCCTCCTGAGTGCTGGGATTACATGTGCCACCACACCTGGCAAAAGGGGCAGTTTTGACTGCCTACTCATTTTATTTTACTATTGGCAGTCTATTCTTGTTTTTAGTGTTTGTTGGGTCCTTTTTAGTAATTTATATTTTCTAGGAAATATTCTATTTCCCTAAGTTTTCAAATGCCCTGACATGGAATTGTTGACCATCACCTCTCAGTCCTTGTTGGGGATAAAACTTCCAGTCTGCTCCTCAAGTGCTTGATGCTAAGGCACCCCAACAACTCCAGCAACACCTCTTTCTATCCCTCATGTCTGAATACAAAGGACGAGAGTTCCTACTTTGAAACAGGGAACAGGGTGCTTACAAAAACAGTAAAGGGCTGGAGTGAGACATCTGGAACTCTAGAACTAACGCTCCTCCCAAGGAGCCGCCAACCGTGGCACCATCAGGAAGGCGGGGGCCAGAATCTGCTACAAGGACCACTGAGCTCAGAACACAGCCCAGTGGCTATGGTCCAAGGTCAGGGTCAGGAGGGCATTTTTGGTACCAGGGATCAAACCTGCAACCTCGCGCTTGTCAGGCAGGTGCTGTGCTGCTGAGCTAAATCCCCAGCCCACGACTCCCAGAAGCTGACTAGATGTGACCCAAGGAAACTAGCCTCAGCCGCCATTGCTACCAGCCCTGGACACTCTCAAAGCTGGACCCCTGACTGGGAGTCTCCCAAGCCTTGTACGAAAATCAGTCCAAAACTGCAGGGTGGCAGCCATAGCTACCCAGGTGCCAACCAAAGCTCCCATAGGTGCAGCCAGCTAACAAACCTAGCTCTCCAGAAACCTCGTGGAAAGCCACTTGTCAGCTTCCCCGCCTCTGCACTTGGGAAGACACCCTGGAGGAGGTGGAAATGACTGTCAGGTGCCAGGCAATTCTGTACGTAAGACATATGCTGACTTAGACTCTCTCCTCGGTGCCCAGATACACGCACTGTCTCTGCCTTCTCTCACAATCATTTTTGCCAGATGTCTGCTTATTTTGGCTTTTAAAAAGTCCCCTTAAAGGACTGAGGATTTAGCTCCTGCCTTACAAAGCTTGTGTGAGTTCAATCCCCGGTACCAAAAAAAAAAAAAAAAAAAAAAAAAAAAAATCCATTTAAAAATGCCCCTTTTTAGTTTTCTATTTCATCAACTTGAGTTTTCATTTTTGACCCTTTCATTCCTTTTACAGTCATTGGGCTTTGAATTTTGTTCATCCTCTAGTCTTAAATTGAACACTACTTTTTTTTGCAAATTGAACTTGGAATTTTTATTTATTTTTTATTTTTTTAATTTTAATTTTATTTAATTTTGAAGGTAGTAGAAATACAACAGAACAAGACAGAACAAAGCCAATTGAGACAGTGCAGTGAATTTGGTACAGAACTTCACAGCAGGTTACAGGGATAACAGTAATAGGTACCATAGTATCTCATTATCTTCACAATAGTTGTCTAGGCAATTAAGTATAGCCAAATCAAACCAAAGGCAGAACATTATAAAACCAATCAAAAGAGAATATTGAATAGAATAAAGCAATTAATCATAATGAAAACAACACTTGCTTTCAAAGAGTAGAGGAGACCCCCTATATTTGCTATGTTGCATACAGTCATCCTGCCAAGAGGTGCTCAGAACCCTGTCCCCAGTTGCTAACGGGGTGGGGGTGGGGGTGGGGGTGGGGTGTTGTTGGGATGTTTGATTCCAAGTGCCAGTAGGCTCAAGAGACACTACTGGGTCTCCTCCTGAAGGCGCTTACCAAAAAGGCGGGCGAATTGTCTTGTGCAGGCTCCTGGGTTCCACCATGGCCGCGGCAGGATCTTGGGGGCCATTCTTTGGTTCTCTTCTTGGCTCATGCCAGAGGAAGGCACTTACCAAGAGGGCGGGCAAATTGCTTCTTTGTCGAACACTACTATTTTTTCCATCTTTCTTGTTTCCTAATATAGGTGCTGCTTTATCTGCATCCCACAATATTTGATGGTTGTTAGTGATTTATAAGGTTTTATTGTTATTCAGTTTCAAATATTTGGTCACTTTCACTGTGTTTCTTTTTTGCCCAGCTTAAAAATGTTTTAAAAATGTTTTTAATAGTTAATGCAGTCACATAGTTCAGTTTTTAAAATTTTTTATTAGTACAGTTTGGAGTGCATAATGATTACATTCGTTGTGAGGAATTGATATGAATACGTATCTTAATTCTTTCTTCAAATATTTTTGAACTCTGTATGGTAGTATATGCCTGTAAACCCAGTACCTTGAGAAGCTGAGGCAGAGGACTGCGTTTCAGCTTAGCCTGGAAATTTTAGTGACTTTGGAAGATCCTGTGTCTAAGTAAAAAACAGGAAGAGTTGGGGCAATAGCTCAGTGCAGAGACCCTGGCTTCAATTCCCAGGACCATGAGAAAAAAATTTTTAAAAAATACACACAATAAAAAGGCTTGTTCTCATTCTGTCCCCCATCTATCTACCCAGTGCAGCTCACCCTCAGGTAATCTTTACTCTTTGGTTTGGTTTTTGAGACAGGGTTTTGCTTTGTAGTTCAGGCTGGTCTTGAACCCACTATGTGGCCGAGGTGGGCTTTGAATTCAGGGTGATCCTCCAGCCTCAGTCTCTAAGTGCTGGGATTACAGGTGTGTGACACCATGCTCAGCAACTTTTACTCTTAAGATCTTACTCATCCTCTGTCTTTATGCGAATGCAATAAAACCCATTGGTGCTGTGATCCCCAGTAACACTTACTTGGCTGTGTCATGATTGGCAGTTGGCTTCTAGACCTCCAGAGCACCTCGCTGGCCAGCGGTAAACAGGTACCATAGCCATTTCACTGGACATGCAAAGCACAATCACGTAACTGATATAATTAAATCATTAAGTGGGCTTTCCTATGACTGAGTCTGAATCTACTCTATACTTATTATCCCAACCTCTTGCCACACAAAAGGGATGAACTATATATACTAACGTATATACTTAAATTTCTTCGTTTAATTCCTTTTTCTTAAAACTCTTGCTGAATTGGGACAAGACATTTCTTTCTTTCTTTCTTTCTTTCTTTCTTTCTTTCTTTCTTTCTTTCTTTCTTTTGGATACCTACTATTCCATTGTTGGATGTATCATAACTTACTGATCTGGTCATATTTTGGTGGCAGTTTTATGTCTCACAATCTTTTCTATTATATAAAATGCCCAACAAATGACCTTATACATATATCAATCCACATATGAGGGATAGCTGTAGTATGATACTGTTTGGTCAAAGGATACATGCATTTTAAATTTTGATAAGAACTGGCAAATTGAATTCTAGAGAGGTTGGACTAACATACTCCCACCATTTCCCCCAAACCTTCACCCACAGAGTGTATGATTAAACTTCTGGATTTTTGACAATTTGATAGGTAAAAAATGGTATCTCAGTCTATATTTAATTTGCAATTCTCTTATTCTGAATGATGTTGAACATTTTTAGGTAGTGAAGGGAATTAATATTTTCTATGTGAACTGTCTATTTAGATCTTCCGCTAATTTCTTCTATCTGGTAATTGATTATTTTTTATTGGCTTTTCTTTTTTGGGCAGTGCTGGGATTGAATCCAGGAGCACTCTATCAGTGACCTGCATCCCTAACCCTTTTTATTTTTTCATCGTGAGACATGGTCTCACTAATTTGCCCAGTGTGGGCTAGAACTTGCAGCCCAAGTAGCTGAAATTACAGGTGTGCACGATCATGCTTGGTTTTTCTGATTGTGGACTATGAGCTCTGACATTTATTAGAGAGATATTGGCCTTTGGGAGTTAAGTTAAAAATGTTTTTTTCCTGAGTTTTTCATTTGTCTTATGGTTTTGCTTTGCCTATGGTGGCTTCTTTCTTTTGTCCTTTTTGCTATCAGAACTTTATAGAAAAAAGTTGTAAAGTCCTTTTTACTCTAGTTAGGAAGAAATTCTCCTGTGTTCCTTGATAATGCTTGTACGGTTTTATGATTTACATTTATCTACACCCTTTATCCATTTGAAGGTTTTCTAGTGTGTGCCTTATGGCAGGGATCCAAATCCCTCCCCAGATGGTTCCCTAATATAGTCTCAACACAATTTGTCCAATAGCTTATCTTTTTTCCACTGATCCAAAGTGATTCCTTTAACATCTCTATTTCTGTCTTAATTACTTTTTACTTGTTGCTGAGACAAAATACCTGATGCCCAAATTTGGGAAAGGAAAGGTTTATTTCTTACAGTTTTTGGAGGTTTCAGTCCATACTCAGTTGGCTCCAAGGCAGGGTGGCATGGCGGGGCCACAGTTCATGGCGGCTGCAAACAGCAAGCAGGAAACCGGCAAGAGAGAGAGAGAGAGAGAGAGAGAGAGAGAGAGAGAGAGAGAGACACACATGCACACACACACACCTTCTTCCTGCCATCACATCACATCCTGGCTCCACCCCTAGGCCAGTGTAGCACTCACACCCCCAATCCAAGCGCTAGACAATGAACCAATCACACATGCATAATGCAAAGACATGAGGCCTGGGGGCCACTGACATAAACCATGACAATTTTCTTACACAATCTTCATCAATTTGTGTCTATCCACTCTCCATTACACCACAGTCTCTGTATTTTAAGATTTGT
>PVJX010030874.1:0-21669 GCA_004027295.1 Dolichotis patagonum
TTACTATACAGATTCAACGTAATCCAAATCAAAATACCACTAACATACCTCATAGATCTAGAGAAATCAATCCTAAAATTCATCTGGAACCAGAAGAGACCTAGAATAGCAAAGGCAATTATAAGCAACAAAGGCAAGGCAGGAGGCATCACAATCCCTGACTTGAAATTATACCTCAAAGCTATAGTAAGAAAATCAACGTGGTACTGGAATAAAAACTGACCTGAAGATCAGTGGAATAGATTGGAATATGCAACCACAACCACAAACTCACTCAACCACTTTATCTTTGATAAAGGGGCCAAACATGCTTTCTGGAAGAATGATAGTCTCTTTAACAAATGGTGCTGGAAAAACTGGCTATCCATATGCAGAAGACTAAAACTAGACCCATGCCTACCACCATGTACTAAACTAAAATCTAAATGGATCAAAGATCTAAATCTTCAAAGAGAAACACTAAAATCTGCTGGAAGACAAAGTGGGTAAAAATCTCAAATAATCTCAAAAATCTCTATATAGGAGTAGGAAGAGAATTCATCAACAAGAATCAAACTTCATGGGAAATACTTCCCAGAATCAATAACTGCGACCATATCTTATTAAAGAGTTTCTGCATATTGAAAGAGATTTCCTTCAGAGTGAAAAGAAAACCCACAAATTGGGAAAAAGTCTGAATGGACAGTCCCTCAGACAAAGGACTTCTGTATAGAACTTATAAAGAATTAAAAAAATCAGATCCTTGAAATTCAAAGACCCAATCCAAAAATGGGCATCTGAAATGAATACACAGTTCTCAGAAGAAGAAATACGAATGGCAAATCGATACATGAAAAAATGTTCATCATCATTAGTCATGAGAGAAATGCAAATTAAAACCACACTGAGATTCCATCTCACTCCAAAAAGATTGGCCAAGATAGAAAACACTACCAACAACAAGTGTTGGAGAGGCTGTGAGGAAAAAGGAACTCTTCTGCACTGCTGGTGGGAGTGTAGACTGGTGTAACCACTGTGGAGGTCAGTCTGGAGATTCCTCAAAAAGCTGAGTGTAGAGGTCCCATTTGACCCAGCTATTCCACTTCTAGGCATATTCCTGGAAGATCTGAAAACATCATACCACAGTGATGTATGTGCACCCATGTTTATAGCAGCACAATTTGTAATAGCCAGATCTTGGAAACAACCTAAGTGCCCATCAACTGAGGAATGGATAAAAAAAGTTGTGGTATTTCTATACAATGGAGTACTACTCAGCTATAAAGAATGATCACAATAAGATATTTATAAATATATGGACATGACTTGAGACCATATTCATAAGCAAAATAAACCAAATTCACATGTGTAAATACCGTATAGTCTCCCTAGTATGAGAGTTGGTAAGAGTATATAAGATTTTATGGTAATCATGAGTCCCCATCTCATAGCTTTGAAGCCTTTCAATGTTTTCATCCATCAGTTGGAATGGTTTTATTCTGTTTTGTTTGACTTTATTATATGTGCTGCTATGAACAGCTGTTTTGAAGAGAACAAAACAATATGACAGCTATTGATGATTTAATACCATCCTTCTTAGAAGTCCTAGCAAGCTTCTCTTCTTCTATTTCCATTGGTTCTTTCTATCACATTGTGTCTTATTGGGATTTGAATATGTGTGAAAGTATAAACAAAATTTTTTTATTGAAAATGCGATATTATAGTACCCATTGATCATTCTCTGTTATTCAGTTCAGAATGCCCTGTAATTCTTACACTCTTTGAATGGTTTTATACTTTTTTGCTATGCCTGATATTATTGTATTTGAAACTATGCTCAACTATAGCAGAGACAGAAATATTGTGATAGCTATTGTTAATGTCCGGTTGTCTTAATGTTAAATATTGGGTTGCCTATGTTGTCCTGTTCCGATCTCCTGTGTACTGCCCTCTTTTGTCTTATTCTCTTTAAAATAAAATGGAAAAAAAATAAGTAAAGCCACATGTGTAATTGCTACTGTAAAAAGAGAGGAAAAGAAAATGCTCTAAAGGATATAACTGCATGTATGTTTAAGTGTGTAAGATATATGTCCACATTACTCTTTTTGTTAGAAAGTTGAGCAGAACCGTTAACCGGCTCATTGTTTGAATGTGTACTTTGTATGTTTTAACTTTGTAACTTGAACAACTATTTCTAATGATGACAGTATGTAACTTATCAAGTGGCGATTTCTTAGTATTTTTTTGTTGTTTTTGTGGTTGTTTTTTTGTCTTTGTTTTTTTGTTGTTGTTGTGGTTGTTTTTTTTTCTTTCTTTTTTTTTTCTTCCCCCTTCGGTATTCTGTATTGTTGCTATCCTCTTTCCGTTTTTTTTCCTTTCTTTTTCTCTTTAAATAAAAAATTTAAAAAAAAAACAAAAGGAGGAAAAGAAAATGCTCCAAAGAATATAACTGCATGTACGTTTAATTGTGTAGGATTGATAACTGTATTACTAATTTTTTGTTTGATCGTTGAACAGAACTGTTTGCAGCCTCATTGTTTGAATGGCCACTTTGTATGCCATAATTTTGTAACATGAACAACTATTTCTGAGAAGACAATATGTAATGCATCAACTAGTGATTTCTTACTTTTTTTTTGAAATTCTGTATTATTTCTACCCTTTTTTCTGTTTTGCTTTTTTTCTCTTTAAATAATTTTTTTTAAAAAAAGACATCTGTCAGTAATTTTGGTATCAAATCTGTGTTTCCTATAGTAAAAAGTCACATACTCCTGGTGCCTTCTAAAATATCACCTAGTCAGAGAGAATACATTATCCTAGAAAAAGAAAACTTGTGCTTAAGACTGAGGAAAGCATATTGCATAAGACCATTGATTAATAGCTTTATGGCAACAGTATATACAATTCAGTCTTATTTGTGATCTTTTATATTATTTCCACTATCATATTTTTCTTTAATATATTTAAAAGTTTTCTGTTTATAGCAGGAATGTGTTTGTTTGAAAACCAATGAGTTATAATTTTAAAGCATTTATATAAATCATTAGAGTAATATGCAAATGAGTAATGAGAAGCTAAAGAAGAGCTAACATGTAATGTCTGTCACATAATATTTCTTTTGAAAAATTGATTCTTTAGAAGTTTCTTTCTATTATTTTAAGTTACAAAATGAGCTAGCACTTTTAAATGCTCACATAAAATGGTATTGCTGACTACAGATAAATGTTGGGCAAAGGACCACATGGATATTGTTTTTTATTAAGATTTTAATGGTTTCTAAGCTTATTAAATTTTATAGTGGCTTTTATCAAAATTGTCTCTAAAAATTATAAATCTTTCTTTCTCACATATATTTTTAACACCCACTTATGGTGTGTTATAAGCATAATGCTGCTTTACAATGAATATAACATCACATATTATCTTGAAAAATTTAAGGATAAAACAATGTTAATTCATTAATTTTTCATTCTTCAAGGCAAAATCATCCCATGCTTGTTTTTCCAAACATCCCCAAATCATCCCATCCATGTTTTCTAGCTCATCATATTGTAATGCTTACTTAGAGATTATTAGTGGTTCAATTAATCAAACTCTTTGTAGATGGATTTAGAAGTGGATTTAAAACAGATCGCTGACCAAATAGATTAAGCTTAGCTCATATTTTTAAATATTATGATTTCAATATATACTGGTTTTTTTAACAAAGGTTGAAGCACCTAGAGCTTGAGAAAGATCACAAATATTTAAGACACCTAAAAAACTGAAAAAAAAATCGAAATGCAATAAATTCTATTTTCTAGATGATAAGTTTTTGTTGCTAACATTTTCATTGTTTGGATAAAAAATTTATTATACGTAATATTTCTTTCTGAGAAACTTATAGTTACTTTAATTATTATAAGTTATCTATGTTGTTGAAGATAAAACTGCTTAAGAAGTTGAAATACAGAATTCAACTCACTGGAAACACTCCTATTGTGCATGTGTGTGTGTGTGTGTGTGTGTGTGTGCATGCATGTTTTTATAGGTTTGTATAGAGTCCACCAAAGTCTATGCTTCCTTCACCAGTTTATCATACTAATAAATGTCTAGACACTGATGGCCTCCACACTGAGTACTTCACATAATTGTAGAGACCCAAAGCAACTTGTACTAATCTCATGATTCTTCATTAAATATTTTTACAAGTTTTTCTTTTCCTGATGTATATATTTTTGTTGGAATCTATATTTCCAGAAAGAAAAATTTATTCATAAAGCATTATGAAAAAGCAAGTCTTCAGAGGGGGTTAAATGAAGGGAAATGCTGTAACTTTTTACATGTTAAGATATAGAGAATCACACAGTGGAAAGGCATTTATAGGTTTTAGAATTATTTTAAACTAAAGCCTTAATTTTATTTACAGTGTTCAATTATATATTCATGTTCTCATCGAAATATTTTTTATCGTGAATGAGCAAATATTAAGTATACACATACTGTAGAGACCCATTTCTAGAGGTATTCCTTCACGTGCTCACAGGTGGGGCTTTCATGAGATATTTGGAACTTGGAAGCATGATACACATGAGTAGATTAGTGCACTAAGGAGTTTATAGCTATATGTGGAGTAGGAGGTGAACCCTGGTTGGAAGAAGTGGGTCTCTGAGGGTGGAGCCTGACTAGTCTATCTCCCTCCCTCTTGCTGGATCAGTATCTCTCCCCTTCCTGGTGACACTGCTGTCAGCTGTTTCCTGTCCTGTGCCCTCTGCCAAGCTTCTGTGCCTTGGAGCCAGTCAACTATGCACTGAATACTCTGCAAACTATGGGGCAAAATATACTTCTCCTTCAAGTTTTTGGTGTTAGATATTTTGTTCTAGAAATGAAGAAAGTAACTACTACGTCAAGCATCACAACAATAGTATACTGCTTCAATAACTAGTGTTATATTATTTTAAACCAAAAATGTTACAATACTTTTTAGATAAAAAGTGCTGAAGAACTTTCCATTTTGAATATATACTCCCTTCGATACTTTTATGAATAATATTTTGATATATATACATATATGTATATGAATGTATATATATATGTGTGTGCGTGTGTGTGTGTGTTTGTGTGTGTGTGTGTGTGTGTATGTGTGTGATCTGAACATACAGCACTTCCTACAGTCTCCTAGTGAAAACATATCTATTTTCTTGATACTTTGATATATATATTATATATATATTATATATGTATTTAGAGTTGATGATGATGTATGTTACCTGCTTCTGTATCATGTTATCATGTGAGAATTTAAAATAGGCTTAAAAATAAAAACAAAGTCTCTGTTACTTCTCATTGAACTGATCTAGCTCTAAAGTCATAGAGCACCTCCTGAACTATAGTAGATTAAGAAGTATTAAATAAGTAGAAGCAAAAGGAAGCCTGAAGGGGAGGATAAAAGTAGTGACTTAATGGTACTCAGATCACTAATAATCCTAGCACAGAAAGAGGGAAATGTCCAAAATGTTGGAAATTTCAGTTTTGTTATGTCATGATCAATTCAAGCAGCAGACTCACAAATATGAATACAAAATAATACCACTCTACTGATTTTCCCAAGTACACAATGAATTCCTCCTGTGTTTCTCTGTATAGGTTTATCAACTTTGCATTTAGGATGTGCTTGGAAAACCACCTTACCAACTTTTGTCTCGAGGTAAATTCACTGAGCATTCCAACTATCAGATTCCATTAGCTACTTAAAATTTCACATGAATGACTCTGGAATTACACATTATAATAATATTCTCTAAAATAATTAAATAATAATTTGATTAATTTAGAAGTTTTATTTTTATTCTGCCACCAACATAAAAATAGGTACATAAACATAAATTTTTCTTTAAAATTAATTGGGCATAACAAACACCATTTGTGATTTTAGGGAAAAGTAGTTATCTGGTTATGTTTGTAAAAATTACTTTTATATGTCTTTGATGTTAGCTTCATTCACAAAATTACATGGGATAACTATGGTTTTTGGGGAGAAATTCTACTTTTGGACAATAAAACCTAATCCACAAACACATCTAGCTTTAAAGTGTCTAAAATATGCTACCATTGAGTCCAATATAAGATTGTATTTCTTTGCAGTAAGCCAAACACAGCAAGTAATTTGAGAATATCAACTTAAATTACAAATACATAAAGGATATGCCTCAGTTGTTTCCATTTATAAACAAATCTTAATAGATCTTAAATTCATTTTATGCTGTTTTCTCATCAATAAAAGCCATATAAAACTTCATTGACTATAAAGTTGCTCTTCCTCTGAAATATTTTTAAGTGGAAAATACAATACCTAAGCGATTAGTATGCAAGAAAAGATTAGAAATAAGAAGACAGTACTTCTTAAGTGGAAGTAGAAAAAATAAAATAAGACAAAAATTAAAAGAAAAAAGAAAAAGAGAAACACACCTATTTTCTTCTGCACATTTGCACAGTTTCAAAACTTGCATTCTATTTTTTCTAGTTTAGTTTCTCCATCATTTGCAGAATATAGTGTTGCTTATCATGTTGAGAATTTGCAAAACCTTTTCTTTAATCTTCAGATCATAGTCAAAAGCACACTTTGAAAGCTTTGGTGATAATGGGAACAGGCAGCAGAGGAGCAATGGATGTGCTGACTGAATAATGAGGGGAAGGAGTAACGCTGCAGAATCCTGCGATTCCAAGGTGCAGTCAGAGCACTAATGTAGCCTAGTCATTTTGTGTCTCATTTAAATACAAGTCTGTTTCTATCTTTAATCTTCTAATTTCACAAATTAGATGTAAAACTCTCCTCATTCATTAAAGGTAAAGAATGATCAAAAGAATAGAAATTTTCATCACAAAGCTAATTGCATTGTCAAATGACCTCATACATAATGAATCATTAAAAATGATGTATTCTGTCATAATTGTATGCTGCTGAAGGTTAAAATAGCTTTAACATGTGGGAAAAGAATTATAATTGAAATAAATTCAGCTCTATATTGCATTTGCCAACTATGAAATTACTTGATTATACTCGAGTTTTATAAACTTTATCTAATGAATGTGATAATATTTTATGTGCTGAAAAAGAAAATCTCCCTTTTCATAAACACTCTGGGACTGATACGAAAAAACTTTTAGAGACCTTCAACATAAGTCATAGGTAATTAGTTCTCCAGATCACTGGTCTCTAATTACAGTTGCTCAACAAAAGTTATTTCACTCCCAAAGAATCAAATATCAAGTACTGGAAATCACGATCTTTCATGTGTCCAATAAAGACTCTCTCATTAAATTTTTGCAACCTCAAAAGCATCAATTTACCTATAAATATATAAATTAATTTTACAAATGAAACCCTTAGGCAGTTCTACTGTTGAGTTGAAAACAGCCATTTTTCTATGCCGAACAGAGATAGAAATGAGTTCTGTGATATAGATACCATAAACAGGCTTAACTCCAAACAGAATAAGATCAAATTCTTATTACTCCATGAGATCATGCTGACCTCATCTATCAAGGTAAAATTATATTATGATATAACTGTGAGACACAGATACCATGATGGACGTTATGTATCATATAAGAGTGTGAGGATACAAAATGTAGGTAAATTATCAGTTCTCCACAGTACAAGTAGATGAGTGAAGGATCGCCACACAGACATTGCCTAATAATCACATTTTATCCAGTCAAAATGAGATTCAGTAATCATGAAGAGCTTGCAAGCATTTATTTTCTGGTTGAAATGATTCTTGATGCTCATAAGCTGTGATTGCTGCTACTGTTCTGCACCAAATCAGAAAATACATAGTGATTATGCTAATAACACAATTTTGAGTTTTAAGAGTACAGAAAATGTGTTTCTCAAAGTTTATTCCCAAATATCAAAGTTATTCCACTAATGGTGAACTTTAGAAATAAGACGACAGGTAAAGGAAGAAAAGGATTCATATACTTGGTTTGTGGGGCTCACCTAGCTCATTAGCCTTATAAAAGACAAGTCCAACCACCAAGGCTCTCTTATATATGAGGTATCTCAAACCTACAACTATAAAAGAGACAAAAGGACAGCATTATCTCAAAGCAAAGAACACAGCAAGTCACTGAAATTTTTTTAAGTGGCAGACCATAATAACTTTTATTAAAGAAGCAGATGTACTGAAAATAGACTGGGTTTCACATGTTAGTTAATGAAGTGTACCAATTTACAAAACTTAGAATATAAGTTTCTATGATATGTTATCAAATCTTATTTGAGTCACTATGTAGAACTTATGCTATATTTTCCATTTTTAAAAACATCCAATTTTTTAGAAAATACACAATCATACAAGAAACTTTAAAATATGATTATAAAGTGAATCGTAAGTTTAATGAAGGTAAAGACCCATTTCAATCAAGTCCTATGTTCAACTTTATTTATTAAAATCCTCACTTCGGTCACACTGCCAACATCTCTGCTTTCCACTGACCTTTCCTGTGTCCATAAAACTTGTATAACTATTCTTCATTTTTCACTTGAAAATCTTACCTATTCTCAAAAGTTAGATCAACCCACTCTGAAGTCCAGAAAAGTTCATGAAACCATCCTCTGGCAATGAATCTCATGTTTTGTGACTTACAACCTTGCCATGCCTCCTTCCTTCCCCTATGAGATCTTTTAGGTAGGACTGAGAATATATTCTTGTTTTAGTCCATTTTGTGTTGGTATAATGAAATACATGACATTGGCTACTAGTATGAAGAAAAGAGGTTTATTTATCTCAGAGCTGTGGAAGCTGAAATTCCCAGATCATGCAACCTCATCTGTTTAGCCCTCAGTAAAGCCTTCTTGCTGTATCACAATGGTGGATGGCATGACTTGCTAGAGTGTATGCAAGGGAAACATCCAGTGCCTGTAGAAGAAGTCCAAAGGTAAGAGAGGGTAACAGAACATGGAGAGGCAGGTCACCTTCTTTGGAACAATTCATTCTTGAAGAAAATAACCGTGTTCTATGAAAACAACACTGATCCTTTTAGAATGGTGCCCTAGTTACCTTTCTCTCAAGCTGAGACAAAATGTCTGATGCCCAAAGTTGAAAGAAGAAAGGTTTATTTAGGTCATAGCGTGAAGAAATTCCAGTCCATAATTGGCTGGTTTTAAGACAGCCTGGCATAGCAGACTGGTATCACAGAGGAGAAACAGTTCAGAAACAGGGTAAAAATTAGCAAAACAACAAGGAAGGGAATTTAACAGCTTCTTTCTGCCCTTTTTCTATTGTATCTAGACTACAGGGATTAGGATGATGCCAAACCAATTAGCAGAGTGATTAAGTAATCACACACCCTTAATCCCAGCATCATCCACTCTAGATCCAGTCACCTCTGAAAAGGCTCCACCTGTGACCACATGAGGCTTGGGGGGGTTCTAGATAAAAGCGATACAGGCGATGTCTAATGAGACAATTGCCTCATATTCAGCTCGACTTCTTAAAGGTTCCACCACCTGTCAACACTGACAGAGCAAGAAACAAGGTTTTAGCATGCTACACTGTAGAAGAAAAAACTTATCTAGTGTACAGCACTGTTCTAGATATCTCAAGCACTTGTATCAGCAATGCTTCCCTTTTAGTTTGGTACTTGCATAAAGATTAAGTAAACAATATGTTCTCCAAATTACAGTCTAGAGAAAAAGCTATCATTATACATCTTTTTAACTGGAGTAAAACATTATAGGTGAAAAAAATAAAACAAGGTGATGTGTTCAAATGGTTAAAAAATAGGAACTTTTAAGATAAAGAACCAGCTAGTCTCTGATGATTTATAATTGTACAAAAATGCTATATGAAGAAATCAAAAACTACTTTGTAATCCTATGACAATCTTAGTTCTGTCATAAATCAGATGTCGATTCATGAAAGTACTGAAAAGCTCATCCAGAAATAGATGAATCAGGTTGAAGATCTGTGTGCTAAGGTTATAAAAATCAATATTCTGTGTGAAATGGAAAAACAAATAGAGAAGAGTCATTGGATTGTAAAAGAGCACATTCTTTATTTGAAAAGGAACTTTAACAACTCATTGTGATAAAAAAGGGGAAGAGGTTTGGGGAAAAAGAGGAATCAAGGTATACATACAGGTATAAATGCCCTACGATGAATATGATTAAGATGCAAATTCCCTATGATGAACATGATCATAAAGTATATCAAAATTGTACCAATAAACCTATTAAAAACTGCCTCTAATCACAAAGTTACTAAAATTTATATGTTATTATCAATAGCATTATTATAACTATTGAAAAATGCCCAACATTGGAGATCGTTAGGCCTTAGGATATCTGTCATAGAAAAAATATTTAAGGCTTGAAGTTTTTCATAAGTCATACAGGAGAAATAAAATATGTTTTATGTTAGGTTGATATTTATAACATGCAGTAATAAGTGATAATATTATCTTCAAGAAATGTATAATACTTTAAATATGTTACTGATAGATGGTGGAATAGGTTTTAAAGACAGAGATAATGTACCATTTATTGATACATGGAAAAATAAGATTAATAGAAAAATGAATCTTTCTACAGAATCCTAGATAGTTTAGCAGTCCAGATTTTTTTAATGCCAAGTTTTATTACATTTGAAATTCACTGACCTGAAAAAAATATTTATTAGGTGTTTAATAAGTGCCAGAAACCATGCTAAGAGCTAGAGAAGTGATAAAATATATTTTAAAAATCTGCTGTTATACACAGTTTGCATGCTAAAGTAAAAAGATTAAAACATTGAGGAAAAATGGTACATTTAATAGAGTAGCAAGAAAAAGAATAAAGGAACAGTATATTACAACACTATACAATCACCAGATCCCTGATTATAAAGGCAGGTAACTGGGTTGGAAGTTTCAATCTACTACATTCTAGCTGTGTGACCTGGGACAAGATTTATAAACAACTCATGTTTCAGCTTTGTAGTCTACAAAGATGAGACAGTGAAATATTATTTATCTTGTAGTGATTTATGAAGATTCAATTAATACAT
The DNA here is from genome assembly GCA_004027295.1 of Dolichotis patagonum. Taxonomy (NCBI): domain Eukaryota; kingdom Metazoa; phylum Chordata; class Mammalia; order Rodentia; family Caviidae; genus Dolichotis; species Dolichotis patagonum. Next base: position 11,010 of record PVJX010030874.1, read on the forward strand.
ATTAGTAAATGTGTAAAAAATAGCAGGCACATTTAACTGTTGCATTGTTATTCATATATTCTAAAAATGCCATAAAGATGTGAACTATTGAAACATTTTCTATGAAATAAATTCATTTCCATTAATAATCTTAATCGTTGTCTTCTACAAAATTTACACATTTATTGGTGAAATTTGTGTGGCTGAATAAATTTTCCATATTAAAGATAAATTAGAAAAGAAACACCAATCATACAAATTTAGCAGAAAAAATATGTTTCAGAAGTAAAACTATAATTATTTAACAATAGAAAAATGTGCCATCTCTAAAGGAAAAGATGGCTAAATATGTTATTATAAATTTCTTAATCATTATTATTTCTTATTCTAATTTTTTTCATTCAACTTCTCTAAGCAGGATGTGCATGTATATGAATGACATATATATTAAAAAATATATATATATATACACACACACGGGGTGTAGAGTATGAAATGAAAAAAAATTTCATCAAGTGATTATTGTAAAAAAGACACAGCACAAAACCAAAATAGAATAGATGATAATAGTAACAAAATGTTTTTATATTAATATTTTTTTTAAAAAATCATACATTAGGAATTCTTATACCTTAGAATGAAAATGCTGAGAATGAAGTTACTACATATGATGATAAATTTCTTAAGTTAGTCCCTATAATTATAGCCATTATAAAAAAAAGAAAACAGAGAAGGCACAATAATAGACTGTATATCTTAAGACAAATAGTAGTGGAATGAAAAGAATATATGTGTTTGGAAATTTTAAAAACCATAAGGTGAAATAGATGTGATAAGATCCATATCTGTTTATATGTTAAGGAAAAAATTGAAAGGAAAATGTGTCTACCATCATTAAAAAAGAAAACATAATGTAGAAGGTCAATTTTCATTAGAAAATGCTATAATAAAATTCAATTTTAAAAATAATACAAAAATGTTCTCATTTATTTTATAGCCACCTTATTAGTTAAAACATAAAAACAATGGAAAGATATTTTCAGACACACAAGGTTTCAAAAATGAATTATGCAACAAAATGTAAGAATTAAGAGTATAATGATTCAGAGAAAAGATAAAAATTGAAACAAGGAATAGGATAAAGAAAAGATCAAATTTGCTTCAGAATTATAGTAACTGTCCTTAGGAAGACATGACAGTTAATATAATGTCAAATTCTCTTCAAGAATCTGAGGAAAAAATATTGGCATAAAGAATCTCATTCTCAATCAAATAAGTGTTTAAGAGTTTGAATACAAGTGGCTTTGTACAGGAGAAATAGGGAAATTTACACCTACTTACATAGACAATTTACAATGGGAATATCAGAGGAGAAGGAGGAACAGGATTTTATGACATTTTGAGGCTTTAACAATTCCTCAAGTATCTCAATGTCCAAATTTGGGAATCTGGAATCAGAGCAGGAAGAACAATTCAGGATTGATGGTGCAGGCAATGGAAAAGTCAGTTGACTAGACACTGACAAATCATTTAACCGTAAGTATCACATACACATCTATCGTTCAGTAACTCTGGCATTATAAACGACAAAAATGCATATAAAAGGAAAATTATTGTCCCTTTTTGTTATCTTTATCAAAATTGCATATAAAATGTAAAAAAATGTAGTGCAGTTACATAACATTTATCTAAGAAGTATAAGAAATTCTGATTCATCAAAATTGGTGTAATCTTTTAAATGTAAAATACAATGTTCATGGTAAGCGTTTGTCTTAATCTCTTAGGTCTTTCCTAATAGGCATAAGTATATAGACTGAATGTAGTATTGAAGTATTGAATGATACCAATGAGGTCTGTGAACTTATACCGTTAAAAAATTCACATTAATGAGCAACTACTTTGAAGATGACAATATGCAATGTATTAACCATTGTTAGTCTCCTACTATCTTGTTTTGCGATTTTGAATAAATGTTTTTTTCTCTTTAAAACAAAAAAAAAAATCACATTAAAAGGAAGGTACGTGGAAAACATGATCCTTTTGGCAAATACTGTGGTCTCTACTTAAACCCTGACCAACATTCTCATGCGTTTTCTGGGTGGTGGATCATGTGGGTGCGATTCTCATCAGTAGATTCATTGATTGATAGTTCTAGTAGCTAACTGTCCTGTTAGGACCTCCTCAGAGCTTGGTCACTCTATGCAGGTATAATCACTGTGTTCTGGTCCTCAGCAACTAACTCGCTTGTGTTTCAGCTTCCTGGCTACAACAGGTTGAGTAACTTTTGCTCTACTGTGCCCCACTGCCATTCTGTTTCTGCTTGGGACTTGCCAAAACGGTGAGCACAAATAAACCTCTCTTCCCTTAAATTGCCAGTATCAGCTATTGTGTCTCAGCAATAGGTAAGTGATTAACGCACCACACTAGTATTATGTTTTATTTTGAGTTTTAATAATATTTTAATAAGCTAACAAACTGAAATGTAAGCATATATTGTGAATTATATCAAACATTTAAAAATATGTTAAAAGCACTGTCTGAATGGCAAGTTCTAATAAAAGCTATATTTTCTCCATAATGAAACAAAATCTGCTATGTTGAAGATCAAGTTTTCAATATGTATTTACAGGAGTTAACACAATAATATAACCAAGGAAAATGGGCAAAGAGGGAAAGAATGTAGCTAACTGTTTTCAGGGACTACTGTGGCTCCTAATTCTCACAACAGAGTTAAGAATGAAAAAACATAGATAATTCTAGATATTACTGTAGTCAGTTGGGATAATTATTTTTTAATTATCAGCTTAACTGTCATTTCTTTTAATGATACCTAAAACTGGAATATTATTTTGCTATGGATTTTGTGCTAAGAAAATATTTAATCTGTCTAGTATAACCATAAGATTATGTCATTTGAATTTTTGTGAAGGTTTGAACAGAACAAAACAGAACAATGCCAATTGAGACAATGCAGTGAAATTGGTACAGAATGTCACAGCAGGTTACTAGAATAACAGTAATAGGTACCCTAGTACATCTCATTACCTTCACAATAATTGTCCTTTCAATCCGGTATAGCAAAATCAAACCAAATACAGAATATTATAGAACTTATCAAAACAGAATATTGAATAGAGCAATACAGTTAATCAGAACAAAGCAAAAAAGTGGTAACAATACTTGCCTTCAAAGAGATGATAGAAGGAAATCCCCCATATTTGCTACATTGCATATGGTCAACCTCTCAAGAGATGCTCAGACCTCTGGCTCCCATTTGCTAATGGGGGAGGGGTGGAGATGGGATGTTTGATTCTCAGCCTTTGCACCGGTAGGCTCACGGATGCTTACCAGGGAAGCCAGTGGGTTGCTTTTTTCCCCAGTGCCCTAAGTTCCAACATGGCGTGGATCTCGGGAGACTCTGGCTAGTTCTTTCCCTGGGGTGCCCACTGCTCACTCGAGCCACAGCTGCTTACCAGGGAGGAGAGTGAGTTGCTTACTTTTCCAGCACTGTAAGTTCCAACATGGCGCAGATCTTGGGAGAGGATGGCTGGTTCTCTCCCTGGGGCACCCGCACACCGGTGGGCTCATGACTGCTTACCAAGGAGGCTAGTGGGTTGCTTTCTTTCTCAGTGCCCTAAGTTCCAACATGGCACTAGGGAGCGATCTCCTGAGACGCTGGCTGATTCTCTCCCTGGGGTATAATGTTTTTCAGGAAGCAATTGCTACAGGGGTACACTTTAAAAAATGCATTGTACTGTAAGAATTTTGTATATGTTAAATTTAATATCATTATCTGTAACTGTAAGAAAATCAATGACTTTCTTACATGGCAACTTAAAATATTTCTTTTGAAAGCAATGTTATTTCTACTTGTCAAGACTTCTTTATGAATAGATCACCCCATTGCTGGTAAACTCATTATTATTACCTAATGAGTCTGACTATTTTTTAATCTGATTTTCATTCCTGATTTCAGGAAAATATAAATTTGTTAGTATTAAATTTATAAGAAGGTTTATTTGAAAATATTTGTATCAGTCATAAATAAATTTTTGGGTAAAATATATTTATCTTTAAATCTATTGGTAAAGTTTAAATTACTATGAAATATACACAGTACATAGTATTCTTTAGATATTAATTTATTAAAAGTTGAAAATATTTCTGTCCACCTATTGATTCATCCAACTATCCATTTGCATCTTTATTTGTCAAACATTTAAAAGAGCTTTAACTACACCAAATTTTGTGTTATAATATTGAAAATTTAGAATACCTGCTTTTATAGAGCCAATCCTGTCAAGGAAAAAAATACTGTGGTAATGAGTCATGTTATGCTAATCTGAATGGATTTCCTAGCACATTCATGCAATACAGTTACGGGTGTGTCTGTGGGTGATTGATATGTAAGCCAGCAAACAGAGGGTGAAAGAATCCCAGTGATGGGTGGCACCTAAAGTAGCAAACTTATAGGCTGAATTCAACAAAAAAGAAAAGAAGGAAGTATGCCCACCTTGAAGCACTCTTCATCATTCTGAGTGGGTCTGTCCTTTGCCGCCAACACCTTTGGGCACTGGTCCCCAGGCTGTTGTTTCTTCAATGCCAATGCAGATCTGCACTGGTAGCCTCCAGTTACTGTCCAAACCTTTCACCTTGAACTGTTACCGCGTTCTTAACCCCTCTTCTGCAGCCTCCATGCTCTTGGCTGAGGATCTATTACTCATTACTCTAGCTCTCAAGCATGCAGAAAGCTAATGTAGACTGTTCAACCTCTGATTTTGGTCTGATTTGACCTCTGAGATGTATATTTTATATCTAGGTGTCCTCCCAGACTCACATGATCACAGGTGGGGATTTAGGGGAGGTAATTTGATCACAGCAGCATGATATTCATCAGTGGATTAGTCCACAATGAGTTTAAAGAGAAATGCAATGTTCAAAGTTGAAGACTTCTTGCAGAAAATGGGTCATTCAGGATGTGATCTTGAAGGGTCCGTCTTCTTCTTCTTTGCTTCATTTCTCTGCTTCCTGCTGCCATGCCATGAGTTGTTACTTCTGTCATGCTGTGCTACTTTGGAGACAGCTGACTATGAACTGAAATCTCTATGAACTCTGAACCAAAATAAACCTCTCCTTTAGTTCAGAGGTATGAGGTATTGTGTCTCAGCAATGAGAAGATAAATAAGGCAGTAATACATACATATAGATAGATAGATAGATAGATAGATCGATCTCATTCCTCTAGAGAACCTTAAATAATACAAATACCTAAACAGAATAATAGTATATTTTGTAAAGAACTACAGGGATGGAAAAATTGTTGTGCCTAACTTACCCTAAGAATGCCAGAATTCAGCTTAGTGACATAGATTCTGAACTGACTTTTAAGTATGAATGTGTATTTACAATTGGAAAAAGATTACTATAGTTGCCACATCTGGTCCTTGAGAGTATCCATATGTCAATGAAAAACACTAAAAATCATTCACTAGAGAACAGCTTGATGATTTATTGCAACTATATATTCTTTTATCCTCATGAGCTCTATCAATATACGTATCAGCTAAGCTCATCAAAATGATCCACAACTTTTTTATGAAGGAACTGTTTTGGAAGTTGTATATGATATGTAAAGTTGACTCTAAGGAATAGTTAGTCAACAGCAGCACACTTTACCCAGAACTAAGTTTTCTCAAATCAGATGGAATATATCAGACACAAACCCTACAAAAATAAATATTTATATGACAGGAAAATTTAACCACTTAGAAATAATAAATAATAGATGAGTAGATTCTAATAAGACAAATAACAAAGGTAATTTTATTTGATAAATTACATGGATTTAGCTTCTGGCAACTGAACTATTACTAGATTTATTTTGGAAAATGTCAGATTTCTCAGTTACAATGAATCTTAAAACTTTAACTAAATTTAAGCTTTAAAAAATGTGGTAATCAAAAAGGATTCTAGAAGAGGGTAATACATATTCATAGTTGCCTGACAACAAGGAATGATTAAGAATGTTTGAGATAACAGAAATCTATCTGAGGACTATTATTAAACTGTTTATGTACTTTTCAGCTTCCATGGAGTATAACTAATTATGTAGGTCACAAATTATCAGATTCTATCATCCTAAAATTAGTTATTTAATAATTGTTAATTGTCACTATCATTATTTAGTAAATGATTTTTAAAAGAATGGCTTGTCTAAATGGTAATTAACTCTGAAGGATACAACTTATGAATTATTGCTTTGAAATCCATAGATAGATAGATAGATATAGATATATATAATGAGTAAAATTTTTATTTCTGCTTAAATGACACTAGGATGGCCAGTTTAAAAGGTTCTTTAAATTCTATGGTACTATGGATTTCAAAATTTTAGAAACAGATTTTAAAACTGACCCATGAAGAGTATACTAAAGTTATTAAATGTAAACATTGGAATTTGACCTTAATTTTTTACACAATATCACATAAAGTCTATTCTTTCATTCAGATGATTAAGTGTACTCAAACTTAATTATAAAATGATCACTGAAGTCTAAAATTTTGAGCAGGTGAAAAAAACCTTTAAATTCAACTTATTTTTCTGTGTGTCCTTTGAGTTGAGAAATGTAAATATTATAAATATTTCATGCATAGAATAAAAGATGTTATAAGCTTTTATTCTGTAATATTCTTTTAGTGCTACTTCTGCTAAAGTATAATGGTTTTGCTCTAGCAAATCCCAAGATGAACTTATTTCCCATTTTTAGGAAAATAATGGTCTCAGACAAATGTATTAATGAAATAATATCACACTTTTTATTATAAATTTAATTACATAAAATATGTCATTTCTCCAAAAGAAACAAGTTTTTTATATCCTAAAACTGTTGCTAGTCAGAATAGATGAGGATACTTTTAATAATCAAGTTTCACATACAACCAACTAAAATAGGTTTATACTAGACTTTTCAAAAGGGATGAACAGAAAGCCAGCACTTTAACAGCCATGATTCTCAAATAAATTTTAGAGAAATTCTTTTTGTCTGTTAAAGCAGATTTATTTGTGATTTTTCAGACTGAACAAGTTTGATAGTTTACTTCAAATATCCTCAGTGAATTCAGATCGAGAATAAATAATGTAATACATAGATCAAAAAACCTTTTAAACAACCTCTTAATGACACTTCTTTGAAACTTAAAAGAGCTTGATATACTAGGAAGAGATTATATTAAATACACTTAGCATCTTCAATACTGAACTTCATGTCACACTCTTTTATTATTTATCAACTCTTGAAGTTCAGTTTGATTTCTTTCTTCACACAAGGATCTCTGATAGTGGTACTTCAAATTTCTGCAACAAAACTCATCAAATGCAGAACTTCAATGAGAACTTATTGAATAAATGCTAACATGACAAGTGAAACAGCCAGAAGAGAGAGATTACTATGAAGAATTCACTGTATCTGTTTACGGGTTCAAGGTTAAGAGACACAATACTTCTAAAAAAAAAAAAGCACTACAGAGCAATTTGTCCTCAGCAAAAATAAATGTGATAAAAATTTTGTCTGCTGTACTTTTGAATAATCATAGTACAAAATTGTGTGAATAGAACATAGTTTCTTCCCCAAGTCTGAGATAAAGGGTCTGAAAAAACCGTCTGCCAAAAACAGAGTACAGCCTAACACAGCTCCTGAAACTCTTAGCAATCAGTCCCTACCTTCAATCTCTACCCTGTCAGAATGTAAGCATGCTACAACACAGCCACCATGCTGTTACTGATCCTTTGTACAACTTACACAAAAGTTTATCAGATCATCTAGGCACTCACTCCATAAGATCTCACAGGGAGAAGAATACAGCCAATAGATAATTTGGATGAACAGAGGACTGAATAAACATATAATCAGGAATCTGGATGAACAAGGGGTAGAGGAAATGGACTACTTTAAAGATCTAGTTCATTTCATGTGTCTCTTTCTACATCTCTGGATTCAAATACAAGTTGACCGAATCTAAAATAAATATTTGAGAAAATTTTAAACGTTCTCAATATCACATTAAATTTGAATGCTATTAATTTATTTTCCCACTGGATAGAAACTAGTATCTGAAATACATTTGTTAGCCCAAAACAAATTTTAAAAACTTTATTTCAAGATAGTTTTGAAGTATGTTTTAGTTTGACATTTATGAAAACATACTTGATTTTTTCTTTTTCTAGTCACTTTACTATTACTGAATGAATATTTAACTTGACAAACTTCCAGAATTTATTACTAGCTTTCAATAAGGGCTGATCCTCATGGTATTTACCACCATATTTCTAAACTATATGTTTTATTTTTCTGGAAGATTTCTTGAATATTTACAACCATATTTCTAAATTATGTTTTATTTTCTTGAATTTTTTTTATTCTGACATTTTAACCACTATGTAGTGCCTTCCTACTTAGTAATTAAAGCAAGGCTTAACTCTTTAATGTCTTACATTGGATACACATACAAACACATGGAGAGAAAGAACTTTTCTATAGTGTAGCCTTCTAATTGAGTTTTAGCACAATTTTAAATCCCAGAAAGCAGAGCTTATGTTTTTCCATATAAGAGATTACTCACAAGTCAACCACATATAATATTTTGACATTTTAAAAATTAAAGCTTATTTTGCATAGGTCCTTCAGTTAAAAATATCTTATGTTGTGTTTTGACCTATTTTTCCATGTCCTCATCACTTTAATATTCTAGTAGAAATGCAATTTTACAATTCAATCAAAAACATGAAGCAAATTACTATTTTGGCACTAGCTCCTATTAATTTTATTCCTTGTTTTAGCTACATCCTTCAATATCAGATTTGACTGTCTTTAAAAAATGCAATACAATGTCATTAGCATCTTTAAACATCGTCTTAAAACTTTCTCAATAGCCTCATAAAAATTAACTATTTTCACTTCTCTCCTGTGTTAAAATCCAGTGTCTTGTATTGCATGTTAATTGCTTGAGAATACCTCCTTGCCTTCTTGAGAGAATATGCAGAAGAAGTAACATTTGTGAGAACAGGTATAACTAAAAAGTCTTCATTCTTTTTTTTCATATTTAATAGTTTGGCAGGGTATAGAAATTTACATTGGAAACAATACATTTTTCTTAGAGTTACTTGGGCACTAATATTGTCCTAATTCATTTTAGGGCTCTGTTTTTAACTCTCTGGGAATATACAGTTTTATTTCTTATATTTTGCAGTAATGTATGATAATGGGCTACTTTTTAATTTTTATTTATTTATTTATTTATTTATTTTTTTTTTTGCAGTACCAGGGATTGAACTCACGACCTCATGCTTGCCAGGCAGGTGCTTAAACCGCTGAGCTAAATCCAAGGCAAGCTACTTTTCTATTCATTGTGCTAGATATTTAGTTGTCCCCATCAACTGAAAACTTCTGTCCTTTAGTTCTAAAAAATAATAATTTCTACAAAATTATGTTAGTGACTACCACTGTCCTGATTGTACCAAACACACAAACACACTAGTTTTTCTCTTATAATGACAAGTATAATATTAATATCCTTAACTGTAGTCTAGTTTTCTTATTAATATTTCATACTTTACTTACTTATTTTATTTTCTTGGAAGTTTTCAAATTTTTCTACACTTAAAGTATTTTAATTATACCATTCTATTTTAAATTCCAAGAGTTCTTCTTTGTTTTTTGCACATTAACATTTTATAGAATCCTCTTTTGCTTATTTCATTCACCATCTATGACATAAGCTGTACAAATGTAAAAAGAGAAATCATGTGCTTTTGAAAAGAAATTCAATCTCTTTCCGGCTTTTTGCTTTTTCCTCTAAGTCCACATATCAACTTGTTGGTTTTGTCTGTGTTTAATGCTACATCTTTCTTCATGTATACAGTGATCACTAGTTTCTATTTTTGTCAAAATAAAGAATACAGTACAACACACCCACTGAAACTGTAGTTCTTGAGGTGAAGTAGATGTAAACTAAGGTGAAGTTAATAAAAGAGAGAATTCACTATGTTGAATAATGATATTTACCCATGAGAGAGAAAAAATTAAAATATGACTGTGGCCGTGGGTGAGCTGAGATGAACTTTAGATAGGGAAGGCTGAGAGAGTTTTAGGTGATGGTAGAAAAATTCACGCAGTTATAAATAAAAATGTGGTGCAATTTACATTAAAGTAATTTCTGAAATCAGGTACTGTTTCTTAACTACCCATAACAGGATGGTATGCACGGAAAAAAAAAAAGTCACTTCAGTCACTGAGTATAGTCTGAACAAAGATTCAAGTGACTACTTGAAAATTAATACTTAGTTTCTGGAATATCTTCCATAAAATTCCTATAAAACAGAACAACAGTCACAAAAAAAGAAGAAACTTGTGGTATTCAAGCAACACAAGTTAATTGAGTTGATAATAAAGAGTTATTTTTGCCAGCATTCTCAATCTGTCAATTGGATTAGTCAGTACTAATTTATTCACAGGACCTTTATGTCATACATTTCTATTGTGAAATATGAGGGTGAACTACACGGTCATAAAGTGCTCTAGAAATCACTGACATGCCGAGGGTTTAGCTCAGTGCCACAAGCACTTGCCTGGCAAGTGCAAAGTCATGAGTTCGATCCCTGATACCAAAAAAAAAAAAAAAAAAA
>PVJX010030875.1:0-21685 GCA_004027295.1 Dolichotis patagonum
TGTCCATTTATTTATAAATATCTCAATGTGATCATTCTTTATAGCTGAGTAGTACTCCATTGTATAGAAATACCACAACTTTTTTATCCATTCCTCAGTTGATGGGCACTTAGGTTGTTTCCAAGATCTGGCTATAGTTGAATCAAGATTTAAAACTCCTAACTAAACCAGTATCAATGAAATTTAAGATATAATTAAAAACCTATCAATAAAGAAAAGCCATCAAATTTACTGCTGAATTCTACAAGAAATTTAGAGAAGACCTAATACTACTACTTCTTAAACTTAATGAAACCAAAAGGGAAGCAACATTCCCAAATTCAGTACTGGAAGCAAGCACTAACCTGATACCAAAACCAGAAAAGAATCCAACTAAGAAACAACTACAGGCCAATCTCCCTAATAAAAACAGTTGTAAAAATCTCAAGAAGATAGTGGTAAACAATGTAAAAAATCATAAGATTATGCAGCACTACCAAGTAGGATTCATCCCAGTGATGTAGGTAGGGATGGTTTGACATATGCCAATCAATATATGTAATATACTAGCAGCAGGATATAGCTCAGCAGCATACCACCTTCCTGGCAAGCACAGATCATGAGTTCAATCACTAGTACCAAAAAAACAAACAAACAAAAAAAAAAACCCACCGTATTAACAGAGCCAAGAACAAAAGCCATGTGACCATCTTAATAGATACAGAAAAAGGTGGTCTGGCAAGCCGCGGCCACCCCAGGGTGGGAAAACCAGAAGCAAGAGCGTCTCCTGAGATCCGCGCCATGCTGGAACTTAGGGCACCGAGCCAACCAGTAAGCAGCCTGCCGCCCTGGAAAGTGACTGTGGTCTGGCAAGCCGCGGCCACCCCAGGGCGGGAAAACCAGAAGCAAGAGCGTCTCCTGAACTATCACACATGTTCAAGTTCCAATAAGACACAGTGTGGTAGATAGAACCAATGGTAGTAGAACAAAAAAAGTATGGTAGACTTCTGAATATGTGTGATAGTTCAAACAATTTTTTTCTTTATCAAAAATGAGATATTATAGTACCCATTGATCATTTTCTGTTATTCGGTTCAGAAAGCCCTGTAATTCTTTCACTCTATGTATGGCTTAATACTATTGTGTAATGTTTGATATTATTGTATTTGAAACTATGCTCAACTATAGCAGAGTAAGAGATATGGTGTTAGATACTGTTGATGTGCAGTTGACTTAATGTAAAGTACTGTGTTGCCTATGTTGTCCTGTTCTGATCTGCTCTGTACTGCCCCCTTTTGTTTTATTCTCTTTCAAATTAAAAAAAAAAATAGATACAGAAAAAGATTTTCACAAAGTCCAGCATCCATTCATAATAAAAACCCTATAGAAAATTGAAATAGGTCTTTATCTCAATCTGATGAAACCTAACTATGAAAAACCAACAGCCAACCTCATACTAAATAGACATAAAGTGAAGCATTTCATTCTAAAATCAGGAACAAGACAAAGATGTCCACTATAACCACTTTTATTCAATACAGTTCTGAAAAGTTTAGTGACAGCAATTATGAGAGAAATAAAAGGAATAACGATGAGAAAAGAAAATGCTATTATTATTTGCACAAGACATGCTACTCTACATAGAAGACCCCAAAAACTCCACCAAAAGACGTCCAGACTTAATAACCAAATTCAGTAGCCTGCTGGATAGAAAGTCAACATTCAAAAACTCAACAGTCCCCTTCTACACAATTAAGAAAATTACTGACAGAGAAATTAGGGAAACAATACCTTTTACAATGACATCCAAAAAAAGGAAACGCCTAAGAATCAGTCTAAAGAAAGAAGTAAAAGACCTCTACCTTGAAAACTACAATATTCTGAAAAAAGAGGTTGAAAGGGATATCAGAAAAGAGAAAGATACTCCTTGCTCTTGAGTAGGAAGAATCAATATAGTGAAAATGGCCACACTTCCAAAATTGTTATGCAGCAATTCAGATCAAAATTCCAACAGCATATCTCACAGATTTAGAGAAAGTAATCCTAAAATTTACTTGGAACCAGAAAAGACTGACAACAGTAAAAAGTAATTATGGGCCACAAAGGCAAGGCAAGAGGCATTACAATCCCAGACTTGAAAATTATACTACAAAGACACTGTGATAAAATCAGCAGGATATCGGCCAACCCCCCCACCAAACGAAAACAAAAACAAAACCAGACCTTAGGATCACTGCAACAGACTAGAAGATCCAGAAACTACTTAGCCACCTTATCTTTTGACAAAGGTGCCAAACACCTTCACTGGAAGAAAGTCTCTTTAATAAATGGTGCTGGCAAAACTGGCTTTGCACATGTTGGAATATTAAAATTATGACTCCCATCTTTCACCATGCACTAAACTAAAATCAAAATGGATCAAAGATCTAAATATTAAAACAGAAACATTAAATCTGCTGGAAAAGAGATTAAGGAGAACTCTTGAAGACATTGGTGGAGGCAAACTTTATAACCAAAACCCCAACTGTGCAGGAATAGTACAGAAACACTAAATCTGCTGGAAGAGAGATTAAGGAGAACTCTTAAAGACACTGGTGGAGGCAAACTTTATGACCAAACCCCAGCTGCACAGGAAATCAACAAGTGAGATCTCATTTTGTTAAAAAGCTTTAGCACAACAATACAAACTACCAACAGAGTACAGAAAAGCCACAGTGTGGGAAAAAATTTTTGCCAAAGAATTACTCTCAAGAACATATAAAGAACTCAAAAAATCAGACCACCCCTCAAATTTAAAGATGCAATCCAAAATGAGCATCTGAGATGAATACACACTTCTCAGATGAAGTACAAACAACTAAATATATGAAAAAAATGTTTAACCATCACTGGTCATTCAAGAGATGCAAATTAAAACAATGTTTTTATTCCATCTCAATCCAAAAAGAATGGCTATTCTCAAGAAATCAATCAATAACAAATTCCGGATGGGAATGTGGGGAAAAGAACACTTCTCCACTATTGGTGGTAGTATAGTCTAGTGCAACCACTATGGAAATCAATGTGGAGATTTCTCAAAAAGCTTGGACTACAAGTTCCATTTGACTTAGCTATTTCCTTGCTTGGTATCTTCCTGAAAAAATTAAAAACATCATACCACAGTGATATATGCACACCCATGTTTATAGTGGCACAGTTGCTAATAGACAAGTCGTGGTAACAGCCCAAATGCCCATCAACTGATGAATGGATAAAGATGATGTAGTTTTTCTACACAATGGAATACAGTACTACTCTGCCATAAAAAAAGGATGAGCTTGAGACATTTCTAGGTAAATAGACTTTGACACCATACCCTTAAGTAAAATAAATCACACACTGCATTGTTTCTCTAGTTTGAGAAACTGAAAGTGTAAATTAGGACCAAAAAGTACAATAGTTATTGTGAAATAGAAAAAAAAAAAATGCTCAAATGGGGAGGGGAGTCAAAGAGAGATGAGTGGGAAAGAAGTAAAAAGTAACACAAATAATAATGAGGAAAGAGGGAAAACATGGAAACAAAGCTTCTGTAAATGGGGGGAGAGGAGTTAAGGGAAGGTAGAACTGGGAAAAATGATTACAACATGTATGGATATAAATTCTCTATGATGAATGTATTATGTATATCTAACATGTACCAAAATAGCTGATGTTTTTTAAAGAAACTTTCTACCACCAGCATCATCAGAAAATTGGCCTTATGTGGGAGCTAGAGATCAACACTCAAGTCTAGAGCAAGGCCAGTCCTGAGAACATGTGAACATGTGAACATGTGGGACTGGAGCGCAGTCCAACAGGTGTCTGCCTTGGTGTTCCTCCCTGTTAACTACAGCACAGACTGCTCGTACAATGCTTTGCTCTGAGCATTCTCAGCACAACACTGAGACCTTGCCCTTTTGACTCCATAGTGCACTTCCCCTCTTTCTATATGCATACACACTGAGTTGTCACTGCCTCTCCATCAGGTCCCAGCTTTCCCTTTAGTATGTGTCTAGTTTTTTCTTAATCTCATCACCTCCTCTCAGAACTCCACTGGCTGGGCAGATCACAGCAGCCTTTGTTAACATACTTTGTAATCAACTGATGCCCCAAAGTGAATTTGCTACATTAACTATTCCCTCTGACACACTAAGCTAATTTTCCTAACTGTGGAAGTCCACCAAGACAGTTCCCCTCCAAAGATGATAATCTGCCTCCGTTTTATTTCACCTTCCCCCTATCCACTGTGCTGGGAAGGCCTGCAGCAGACTGTTCATAAGGCTCGCCAGCTAGTGAACCACTGGAGTTTGGTTCAATCACCTGAAAATCTTTTTCCTTGAACGCTTATTCTCCTAGCAGCTACAGTATGTATTCCTGTGGCTCAGGGAGAATATTGGGCCTATGTACCTAATTTACCCTTACTTAAGACCCCTTACGTGAATGGACAGGCCCCCAGAAATTTCTCACGCAATAGGGAGCAGTAACCCTGCATACACTATTTTTTCTGGTCCACAAATTCTAATGTATTTACATGAACAAGCTAAGCTTAACATTACATTTAATTTTGTATAGTCACCTTTATGAGCAACTCATCTATGCATGAACATTATCCATATATTCTATTCCCTCTGACAGTAATCTATTTCCTCTGACAGTAACCTTATAAGAAATTTTAAACCTGATGATCACATTTATATTCCAAAGGCTCATACCCCTCATTTTAAGGAAGGTGACTTAGGCCCTTGGTAGACTTGCAGAGATCCATATTATAGATGGTTTATACGCAAATTTAATTATTCCTCTGTCGATCTGGTCCCCCAAGGATTCCTTCTGTGAAAGAATCGAGATTGGCACAAGATTTCTTTTTCAGGCTCTCTCAATTGTACCACACCCTCAGAGGATCTGTCCAGTGTTTCATGGTCATGTTAAGGCCTCAGTGCTCCCATTCTCAGGTCATTATCAATGACAAAACCAGGCCCATACAACATACTCTATGGAAATTAGCCCTTCCTTTTTGTGCTGGATGGCTGCAGATTGGGCATCTGCAAATGGTAAAGGTAAAAGTAGTATTACAAAGTCATAGGTATATAAAGGTAAACATGTTTATGATCCTCACGTATGTTAGCAGGGAAGACAGAATAGCAATGAAGTATGTTCTCAAGTACTGATTGTTACCTAACCCATTGTATGTCTGAACATCTTTCCAATGATTTTATAGTAGTGATCACAGGCAGGATAGCCAGAGTATGGCTGGGTCAATCTGACAGAGCCTTGGTATCATTTGCCTACTTTTTTCTTGGTAGAAACGTTAATGAAGAGATTTAATAGCTAAGAAATTGATTGGATTAATTACAGCAGGGATAACCTCCCTGGGTCTTTTGATAGCCAGTACAGTGCCGGCTCTGTGAGTTAGCTCATTCAGTACAGACTGCTCAATTTGTGGACACTGGACAAAACCTGCTGTGAGAAACTGGTACGAAACTGCACACTCAAGCATTCTAGAGACCTCTGTCCTTTAGATGGGAGATCAGACAAAGTCTGCAGCAAAGAATAAAATGTCACTGTATTTTACTTTTATATTACCCTTTACTGTATAATAAAAGCCAAAACCCTTGGAGGATGATCAAAAAACATACAAGGAGCAGTACATCAAAATATTACTATGGATACAGATGCTCTTCAGAGAGAAGTGCTGTCTATGTCACATGTGACAGTCACATCTGATGCCCAAATGAAAGACTGAGGTAAGTCTGTTAACCTTATAGAACAATTGGGTCTATCTACATAGCTCAAGGTTCGCTTCTGGTTTTGTATCAGAATTGGTGTGCTCCTTCTCGTCTGTAATTCTTCTTATTAAAATGTGTCACAGAGGATTCACAACTCAGCAATGCTTGAAGCCATGCAGTCATGGCTGATCCTCCTCCAGCTCCTTCAAAAAAAGGAAGGGGGAACTGTGAAGGACCACTGAGATGGCAGATGGCTCTCCCTGAAAGACAATTTGCCACCATTCTGGGTCACCTTTTCCCTACTCTTATATACTGACATGCACTGAACTGCCTGGGGAAATGCTCAATGCTCTCCACCAGCTTTAAGCAATGTGAATGTGTCTAGCTGAGGGCTGATGTGCAGCCTTTGAAGCAAACTCACAGGTCTGTGTGTAGTCTCGCCTATAGCTCCCTCCTAATAAGCACGAGTCAGGCCAGGCGGCATCACCTGTCCACTGTTTCAACAAAGAGGCAAGTGATGTCCCAGGGCAATTAAGGCAGGCACCAGAGCTAAAACAGTCCCCCCGAAACACAGATACTTCTTTGAATTATCTTATTCAGATCCCTCCAAACTTAGAGGTTACCCATTTTGCACACCTCTCCGAACACTGCAGAGGTGACACTGTTCCTCCTAGCTAGCCCAGTTGGCAGAATTCCCATACTTCTCGCCATTCTCCCTTGTCATCCTACCTGACCACGCCTCTCTTTGCAAAGTGTTAAAGCTGGGTTTGGCCCTGGGTCAAGACTTTTGCTCCATCTGGCCTTTGTCTGGAATAGACTTAAACCCAGTGGTTCCTCACAGCTGCAGAAATGTCTGTCTCTTTTTTCTTGCCATGGCTGCTTTAGAAGTAGTAGATTGGAACTTACTTGTGAGAATTCCAATAAGTTTTCCCTGGGATTACAATTTATAAATTCCACCAAACTGCAACGAGACAGGGCGGGTTATAGACTACACTGGAAAAACTTTCCAACTCACAGTAGAATGAATTACTCTCAAAAGTTGACCAGCAGGTCAAAGGCAAGCCTTCCCTGTATGTTTCCTAACCTCCTCATGCTTGCTGTACTTAACCAAAATTACCTCATTAGAATAATCACCATATAAGCCAACAAATTAAGAATGCAAAAACAAGTGTTTTTAAAGACAACTCAACTACACTGAATTTTTAAAATGTATTTTAATGTCAAAATCACATCCTTTGATATATACAAAAGAACAAAATCAAGGACTTGACCATATATCTGAAGATAATATTCATAACAGCGTTATTCATGAGACAATAGATAAAAATACTTCAAATGCCTACTAATGGATAAATAAAACATGGTACTTGTGCATTCTACATATACTATAGTATTATGAGCACTATAAAGAAATGATGTATTAAGCAAGCATTAAGTGATGTGGAAGAACCTTAAATGCAAATTACTAAGTGAAAGAAACATCTAAAAAGACTACATCCTGAATGACTCATTCTGGAGAAGACAAAGCTATGTGTAGACATTAAAATCAGCAGTTATCCAGAATTTGCAATGGATGAACAGGTTAGGCAGAGAATATAGGAATTCTGAGACAGTGAAATGCTTCTACACAATATAATAATGAACACAGTCATTACGCATTTGTCAAAATTCATACCATGTGTAAGTAAAGTCAAGAGTAAACTCTATGAAGTATCACTTTGGGTGACAATTAAGTATCCAGTAAGTTTACCAACTCTAACACTTATATTACTTTGTACAGTACTGACAAATGGAAAGCCTATACATCTGCTGTGAAAGAATGTATGCAAATTCACATTTGATGTGAATCTAAACAAAAGTCTTTTTTAAAAAAAGGAATGGAATTGTGATACATACTACAAAATGGTAAGCCTTCAACATTTCACGTCAGACACAAAAAGACAAACACTGTATGATTCTGCTTACCTGAGATACTTAGAAAGTAGATAAAAATCACAGCACAGAAAGGTGAGCTGTGGTTATCAAGGAATGGGGAGAAGAGTATAGTTACTAAATAAACAGTTACTGTTTATTAAGAAACGATACAGAGCTTCAGTTTGGGATGAGAAATTCTGCAGATGGATCATAGGACTACAAAACAACGTAAAAGTACTTAATACCATTGAACAGTACACTTACAAAGTACTTAAAATGGTTAATGCTACATTAGGTATGACATGTATGGAACTTGTAACTGTATTGCAATCTGAACTGGAAAGACTTAAGACATTAGGTTAAAAATACACTGGGGATACATAAAGAAGAAGTGTGACAACAAATCGCTAAACTTTGACTTGTGTCAAAGTTTGACTTGTGTGATTGCCCTATACAAACTATTTGCTAAGTGTTTAATGCACACACAAACACAGAAAAACAACAGCAACCCATCATCTCAAAAAAATAAAAAATAAAAAACAATCACTAGAAGGGCATCATGAATAGTTATACCAGCGATCTTTGCTAAAAACCCCACAATTTCACCTCAATTTTCTAGTTAATTTTTTACCTTTTCTTTTTTTTCTTTTTTTTTTTTTTTTTTTTTGGTACTGGGGATCGAACTCATGACTGTGTGCTTGCAAGGCAGACACTTAAGCCACTGAGCTAATCCCCAGCCCAATTTTTTACCTTTTCTATGTTGGCACAAATATACTTCATCAGGGCAGCCTTCCACACAACTATCTCTGTCCCATTTAAAAGACAATATTAATTCCTTAGTATGTACTTTTTTAAGGGAAGGAAGTAGTGGTAGTACTGAGGATGAACCTAGAGCCTTTGCACTGAGATACATATTCATCCATCCACCCATCCATTTACTTATTTATTTAGATAGACTCTCACTAAGCTGTTAGGCCTCAGCTACCCCTAGTGCTGGGATTATAGCTATGTACTACCATGCTTGGCTTCAAGTAAGTATTTTTACACTGCCCTAACGCTTCAAGTTTTATTTGTCACAGGAGTCACTGATTAAAGAACAACAAATCAAGTAAGTCTAACCCATTAAACTAAACTCCATGATAACTGGTACTCTACCTACTTCCTTTTCACTACATATTCAGCACCTAGTACATTAGGTGCCTTACACATATTAAATGTCCAACAGATTTAACAAATTATGAGGCTACATCCATATACTTTTGGGTGGCATTGAGACAGGTCTCACTATGCAGTTCAGGTTGGCCTTAAACTCACTATGTAGCCCTGACTGGCTTAGAACTCCTGTTGATCCTCCTGCCTCAGCCAAGTGCAGAGATTACAGGCATGCACCACTATACCTTTTTTTTTTTTTTAAGTTTCCTTTAAAAAGTTTCTATTAGGACATGTTTCCAGCACATAAAGTTTACCTTTTTTATACACAGTTCATAACACATCTTAACCCCTTTTTTCATCAGCCATGCTTCCCATTTGAAAAAGATTTATTTTTCTTTTTTTTTTGGCACCAGGTATTGAACTCACGACCTCACCCTTGCTAGGCATGCGCTTATGCCGCTGAGCTAAACCGCTGGCCCTAAGATCTATTTTTCTACTTCCTTTTACTTTCTACTACCTTTTACTTTGCTCTTTATTATAATTTGGACTTCTCATATAAGAAAAGTCCTATGATATTCAAAAGCCCACGTGGTCTCTGATTTATTTCACTTAACATTACAGTCCCAAGGTGCACCCATTTTCCCACAAATGATTCAAGCTTAGTTTTCTTTACAGCAGAAGGAGAAATGAACTCGAGAGAGAAAACTATTTGTAGCATCAAGGCCAGTGAACAGCAGAAACCAGATCTGGCCCAGATCCCTGCTCTCCACTCTTGGCCTAGTCCTATCTATTTCTAACATGCTATCTCCTCCTGTTGTAGAATGTCTTCTCCCTTGCACTACTGCTCCTGAAATCGTATCATGTTCAAACCCATATCAAATACTACTCTCACCAGTGTAGCTTTGCCTGTCTATCCTAAGTGGTCTGGCTCTTCCTATGAATTCTTTATTCTAACGATACTTGTACACTGCTTCATGTTACACATGTAAGTCTGTTTCTCTTGACAGCTGCTGAGTTACTGCTTCTGAATTCCCAACTCACCCTCTATTGTACACTTACTGGGGGTGAGACTCTGAGTCACATTTTTTTCTTTCACATCTGGTTTCTTGTTGGGCTCAAAAAATAAAGACTAGAAAGCTATAGGAGGAAGACACAGTAGTGTCTTGTTCCTTGTCCTGTTTTTGCTTCCTAACTCCTTCCTTTGTCAACCAGTAACTCTTCTGTAGAATATCAGCGATGCATTCTAATTCAGCTTGCAATTTTTCTGACATACAATCAACACCACCATCCCCTAAGAAAACACCCGCACTAGTCTGCCAGAACCACCTTTGCTGAATTCTGGGCCCAGTTCCACCTTCTCCTGAGGTCAAAATACGAGCACCAGCTGAGCAGTACCCCTTTGCAGAAGTCAGAATTTTTACTTCTTTCCCTCTTCCCTTTTTTGTTCTCTGAGCTGTAAAGACAGTAGTTGCTTCCTGAAGCTGCTACTCCATAATACTGCACCATACTACTCCCTTCTGTCTTTTCTGCTTTTTAATACCAAGTTAATAATTCTTTATATTAAGTTCTGTTAAAAATCACTGCTATGGTTTTTATCTCCTGACTGAACCCTGCTATATATATGCTTATGACTCAGAATAAAATCACTTAGGAGGGTAAAGAATATTCACAATGTGAATATTTATATATAAATAAATATATACTTATTTATAAATAACCAAATATACAAATAACCAACATATGTAACAAATGAATGAAAAACTCATATGCCTGTAACAATCTTACCCCTCCTAAGCATATAACCCTTGGGCCTTGCTCAGGGAGCTTCAGTGTTTTTCCACTACTTTTTCCCCTTAATATAATGTAAGAATCTTCTGACAGACTCTAAGTTTCCTTGAAACTTTAAGTTCTTTGTTTGGGTACACTACAGTTACAGCATTCTAGCTTTTACCTGCTTGTTCCATTTTATTACATAACTCAATTTCATATTTAGCTATTATCACTTGGGGTACATACTTTAAATATTTTCCAGACTTTACTTTTTCTTAATTCCATTTTCTAAACTATCACTTTTTCTTTGTGATTGTGGCCCAATTATTCTTCTTCCTTCAAGATACTTGATAATAGTTTCATTACCAATTTCCTTGTGTATTAATGACAGCAGAATGAGATAACCATAATGTTATTCTCTCACTTAGAGAGTCAGTATCTTACCCGAATAAGCCATATACCTCAGCAACTTTTATTCAATTCTTATTTATGTAACTTGATATATTTATCCAGGACAAAATTCTCAATGTTCCTAACCTTTGTAAAATATAAAACAATTGTCAGTTCTAAGGCTTTCAGTTTTTTGTTTGTTTTTTGAAACAGGGTCTCACTATGTAAGCCACACTGGCCTGCAACTTGCAGTGATCTCTTACCTCAGCCTCCCACATGCTGGGGCTCCCGGTACCCACCACCACGCCCAGCTGTTACCCCTAAGACTTAAAAGTGACATGTTCAAGACTAACCATAAAAGATCAACATTTATTTTCACCAAAGCTAGATTATAAACATCTCACAGTACAAAAAGTTTCAGATTCAGACTAGTTATCTCCAGTAGTTTCAGATTACACAGCTTTTCAAGTATAAAAACTGGGGAATCATCACAATACCTTTTGTTCGTCTCTTTCCTTCTGTGTTTAGTTATTTCTTTTAAAGCATATGGAAAATGACTCATAAAATGGTGTTTGAAATCAATAAGGTAATTCTTTCGAAGCCATGACTCCTATTGAAATAAAGATTAAGATTAGAAGATCTATGAGGAACAAATTAAGTAAAATAACCAATAAAACTTTAAGCAGAAATCTGACAATGTTGTCAATATTCAATTATTAATGTTTCAATATACCTTCTACTAGTGATAAAATGTAAATAAATGTAAAAATCAGAATAAACTATTAGGGTTTAATTGTCACCCATTGATGCTTCTGGGTATTTAATTATTTTCTCATATTTACGTAACACTTTTGAGAAAAAGTGAGATTTAAGAAAATTCTCAATTCATACCATTAATGTAATATTCATAAATCACACAATAAAGGCTTCTACTTTATGTTCTATTTATGTCATAACTCTATTCCCTAGCATTGCACTATTTCCCATTAAACGTACAGTATTTAGTTTTCAAAAAGCAATGTACTTTCCAAAATGCTTTAGAATATACATTAAAAACTATCTAACTCCAGGGCTGGGGATTTAGCTCTGGTTTAAGTGCTTACCTGGCAAGCATGAGGTGGTGAGTTCAATCCCCAGTACCAAAAAGAAAAGAAAAAAAAAAACTATTGGTACTTTTTGGGCTGGGGATTTAGCTCATCAGCATAAGTGTCTACCTTTCAAGCGCTCAATCGTGAGTTCAATCCCCAGTACCAAAATAAATAAATAAATAAATAAATAAAAATTTAAAAAAATAAATACTATCTAACTCCAGATGAACATTCATACCCTCTGGTCTAGGGTGACCAATCATTCCATTTTGCCAGAGACTGAGGGCTTTCCTGAGATGTACAATTTAAGGTACTAGTAACAACTGGTCAGTCTACAACTCAGTAATTCCTACTTAGTAGTCAATACTTCCCTTCTCTTCTTCCTAACCTTCAAATGTTTAAATATTCTTAGTTATCCATTTTTTATTAATTTTTTTTCTAGCAAATGTCTGGAGTACAAAATGATTACATTTATCGTGGGGAGTTTGTACTGTACATCACAGACTGTAATTTTTTTGTCCCCTCCCCATCCCATCCTTCTCTGTTCCAACTCCTGTTCCTCTTCCCAATTGCAAAAGCTATTCACATTTTTTTCTTCAAATCTCCTTTCCCTTCCTTCCCATCAATCATTTCCCTTCTCATTTGAAAAAGATCTCCCTACTTCCTATTATTTAGCTTTCTAGTTTGCTCTTTATACTTTGGGTTCAGTTATCAGCTCTCGGACTATTTCTGCCCGAGCCCCAAATGCTACTTAGAAACACCCTCTTGCACTTGTAACAGGCATCTTTTAATATGAAAAAACAAAAATACTACTTCTATCGAGTCACCTTGTCATTTGGACCATAATATGGACATTATTCCTTCAATCCTCTTTTCTCACTATGCACACCAACTAGATTCAGGTACTTTCCATCATTTAAACCACTACCTACCATTGTACTCCAAATCACTATCCTGTCTTACCTGGATCAACTGGTCTCCTTGCTTCCTCTCTCATCCCCCCAAATAACAACTTTCCACATACATAGCAACAAGGGTGATCTTTTAAAGTATGTATCACTACTTCAAAATTATACTGGAAGGGAGAAAGGATATGGATATGTGTACGGGTAGGACTGGTTGTCCATTAGACAATGCTAAAACAGATGACGAAAAACATTGTTAGTGTTGTATTTTTGTAAATCCAACAAGCTGAATAAACATAAGCAGATCATGCCACTCCTCTGTTCAAAACCCTCTAATCATCATCTTTTTACCATACACAAGTTAAACTCAAACTCCTTACCAGGGACCAGAGTTACACAAGATCTTGCCACTTTTTCTTTAACTTCCACTACTCTCCTGCTACCTCACGGCCATTCCCCAAATATGCCAAACTTGTTCTCAACTATGTGCCTTTGCACTTGCCATTCCCTAACCAAGAATGTTCTTGCTAGAGATCTCTTCACAAGACTTCATCATGTCAGTTACATTCAAATGTCTTATTCCCATTGTTTCCCACTTTTGTTGTCCCCATCTGTTTCCAGAATATGCTTTTTACACCCTGCTTTCCTTCTTCTTTAATCCTACCACTGATATTATATACTTGTTTACTGTCTGTCAACTGCATCAGAAGCTAAGCATACAATCAATGGTTATCTTCGTATCCTCAGAGCTGGAAGAATACTCAGCACTCCAAGACCATTGAGCACGATGTCCAACACACAAGTTACCTCCTATATGCAGCTGCTAAACGCTTGAACTACAGTTGTGACACCTGAGGAATTTGATTCAAATTTTAATTAACTTAAGCACTCCTATTTATAGGTACCAATCAATCTAGGTAAATGCTTCAAAAGGCATGACTACATCTGACTGGTTACAAATTTTAATTTTCATGAGAAAAGGATAAAAGCAGGTACTTAAGAAAGTATCAAGTAAGTCAACCGTTAAAATACAAATCTAAGATACAGCAAAGATTTTATTAAGTAATACTGACCCTGGCGCTATTAATACAAGACCCTAAAAACCAAAGTAAATTAAGACATTAATGTTAAATTCTATCTTCAGTCTTAAAACAAGTTATACATTAAGGATACACAAAGTATATCAGAAATAAGAACCTCAGTGAGAATCAGAGTACTCAAAAACCAGTTACAACTTAAGGTATCTAGAGATTTAATTCCAAAGCAAAGATCTAAGTTTCAAATGACAAAAAAGGCTAAAAAAAACTTGCATAGAAATGGAACTTTTTGACTATGTTGCAAATAGTAGCAAATTAAATGTATTACACAGCACCAATACTTAAAACCAAGCAGTCAGTACAACAAAGCAATACCTAAGCAATAGAAAAACCTGTACTTTCTGAGAGAAAAAAGTTACAATTCAGCCCGCACCCTGTATTTTCATTTATGTATAAAGGCCAAGGAATGCCATTTCATTCCTTCTAAAGATTAAGATATTATATAGATTATCCATCTAGTAATATAACTAATATTAACTATGTTAATACAGTTAATATAACTATTAACCTACAAATGAAAGTGAATGTGATAGGGGAACACTGAGAATGGTAAGAAACTAAATTAAAATGCCCTTTAATCCCACACTATATACAGCTAACATATATCTTTATACTTAATCTCTAAAATAATAGCTCATTACAGTCTAGCATAACAAATCTGCCAAGGTAAATCAGAAAATTCTACCAATGGATACTCTTAAATATTGTTCCCAGGCTGGGGATATATTTCAGCGACAGGGTGCCTACCATACAGCAAGGTCCCAAGGTGATGCCCAGCCCTATAAAATAGATGTCTCTGTAAGTACTTACATACATAGTTTCTAAATTAACCATCCCCATCATTTTAGTTTTATAAGGTACCTCAGCTTCTGGTCTTCAACAATTTCTAGTGTTAAACTTTACATTGCATGTTAACGAAGTACTAATAATCATAGCTTTGTTATAGTACAATAAAGTTCTAAAGCATACTATTTTACATACCCATAAAATTAAAGCAGTATTTAGAACTTGTCAATATCATCAAATGATAGCAGATGAATCAAAATTAGAATATTTAATAAGCCTGTAGATTTTGTATTTCAATCCTATTGCTCTATCTAAATACAAACAATACTAAAACTGAAAGTAATAAAGGTTATTGGTATGCATACATGACTAAACAGCAAAGAAACCTGAAGCTTTTTAGGTCTCTAAAAATGAACACTAGTATTCAAAGTCATGTTAATACTATTACTTTCATTTCTGCTTAGTCTTTCAGGAGAATAAAAATAATTCAACTCAACAGAGTGCCATCTTGATAAATCTATTTTAAGTGGCAAATATCATAATTCAAAAATACACCTACCAAACATCAAAGCTTACCCTAGGTCTTCCTGTATCATGCTCAAGATACTTGCACCAGCCTACAGCTGAGCAATGTTCTGACACAAAGCCTGTTTTACAGCAAAGTACTGAGTGTTTTATGTAATTTATTCAATACTGTATTGAAAGTGAAAAACAGGTTATATGGGTAAGCAGTTGTCAAATCATTCTAAAGTAGAAAAATTTTAAGTCAAACTATCTTAAGCCAGGGACTTCTCCTCCTTTCAAGATTGCAGATAATATATACATTTCTAGAAATCTATATACATTATTACTATTACTAGCCTACACCACAAATTAATAGACATGATTTTTTTTTAATATAACACCATCCCCCAACCATGTTTTTTTCTGCCATGTACAATGAATTCATTAGACATCATAGCTCAAATTTGTAATCAATAAAATGCCATCTTCTTTGTTTTGTATTTAATTTTAAAAAAATTTTTATTAATACACTGGCAGTATGCCTCTCTTTTTGAAAAAGCAATTCAAAATCATCAGATATGTAATAAGTGATTGACTAAGATATGAAAACACATATCTTAGTACAATTCCATGATGCTTTCTAAACTATTGTATAATTTATTGCTGTGCTTAGTTTATGCAACACCCTAGTTCATCCTAAACTTTAGCCTGAGATAAAGGTTAAACATCTTGTTTTATCTGTTCTTAGGCAACTTCAAGAATTCACACCTGCCTGATCAAAAGCACTTGCAAGAATTCCTCTGCAGACCAGAAGCTTCAAACCTTGAAGTACTGCTCCTGTAACTCCGCATTTAAGTGTGCTATCGTATCAATTTAGCACCAACTTAATCTCACAGCTTGTTCTTCCTTAGCTGCACAGCAGAGGTAGAGTATATACCATATATTACATTTACTATGAGCTCTTGAGTTTGGTCTTTTTTTTGTTGAACTTGACAATATGACACAAACTAGAAAACACACTTAATAAGCAGGTTTTGTATGCCTATGAAAGACAGTTCTAGAACCTAAAATGTTCCTATACAATCAGCCGTAAACATTTTTAATACTACTGTGAATTATACCCAATAGAAATGGTACCATGCAAATTGTGAGGCATTTCCAAGTTCTAGTCACAGGTAAGAACCTCACAAAGTTATTTTCATTTGTAGTTTTGTGCAGAAGAAAGACATTTGCAGTTAATTAATAGTAATACACTGACTTCTAATATTCTCCTTTATGATAGAGTATAAATAAAATTAAAAAATTATTAGTGCTCACCAATTTATGTGTTTCATCATGTTGTTTAGAGAGTTTCCACAGAAGAGAAATAATATTAAGTACTTGCTGCATAACCTGTAGAGGTTCTCGCTCTATACCATTTCCAACAGCAGCAGCGAGCTGTGGAGGCACAGCTTCAATCCAGCATTCAATTAGCAATGGAATTATTATCTCAATAAATCCTTTCAGGTTTTCAGGAGATGATAGGCCTTCATCCACAGCACCTAATCCTCCAACCAAGTACCTAATAAGGAAATGTAAGAATGAAAAAAAAATGACTAAAAAATATTATCCTTTGTTTAATTTAAATCAATATTAAATACCAGTAAAATAAAGCACCATGAACTGATAATTACATCATATCAATCAAGACTAGTAAGCAAAATGAAATTCTAAAATGATAAAGCCAACAGAGATTATTAAGTTTTATTTCTCATTAGGCTTTGCTAAAATGAATATATAAACATAATTTCAAATGACTCCTATCAGGAGTCATCAAATCAAATCATGAGTAACTATATGAAAACTATGAAAGACAAGTGCATGTCTTCCCGCCATTAGCTATCAACGGTCAGCAGTTAGAATTCAATATAGGAAAACTGAGTGTGGACATAACTGAAATCCTTACCGTAGCCTGAACTGTGAACTGACATTTGGCTGTGAACCCCCATTTTCATAAACCTGGATGTGTTGCTGGTCGTTGGCATGTTCCTTCCAGTTGATAAAAATGAAGTTGCTAGTGGCATGGGGATTTTCTTTTTGTTCCTGAAGTCCTTCACTTTCTCTCAACCTACTGGATCCATCTGCCAAGGCCTGAAGGAATTTACTGAGTCTCACTAAGACTTTCAGCCTCCATTGCTGAGAAGTGAGTCTCCGATTAGGATTTACAGAAAGTATCCAGGACTGGGGTCTGTCTCTATTTACCAGTCCTTTGGACAGCTGCTGATGAGAAATAAGCTCTACAAAATTCTTAAGCAATATACTGCTACGGCCAGTAATTAGAGCTGGGTACTGTTCCAGCAGAATGTCCAAAACTTTTAAAGAGTCCTCCTGAATTCCTTCAGTAATGTGAGTCATGGCACTAGAGAGATGGGCACTTACCAAAGGGAAAAATGGAGAAATTTGTTCAGCTCGTATTTTGGGGGCCAGGAATTGAAGAAGTTGAACTGCTGCTAATCGTACATTAGCATCTTTATCTGTAAACACAGCAGCCACTTCATTTAATATATTTGAAAGGTGTGCATCAATTATAAATGGGTACTGAGACAAAAGGTCTCTAAGTCCAAGAAGAGCACTTTGTTTAACCCCAGCATTGTAGTGATGCATCTGTGACAGCAAATCCTGTAAATAGAAATATACATTGTTAGGTGTATACATTATCATTTTCAAATAAATATGCTAAATACAACTATTTTAATAAATGGACACTCCTACAAACTGTATCAGTATTTTTAGTTGATACTTAGCTTTTTACTAAGTCTAGAAACACAGTTCTGTGTTTGAAATATTTTCAGCTTAATAAAAACATAATCTCAGTTTGAATTTTTTTATATTATACTTTGCACAGGCTTAGACACACATTTAAAGTGACAGCAATAAACACCATCATTCACATCTATGTACCAAAAATCATAGTAGGTGTCTCTTCTGCCCATTTAAAAAGCACCTTCCGCTAGGGACTTACTAGTTCAGTGGCAGAAGCATCTGCCTGGCAAACACAAGGTCGTGCTTTCGATCTCCAGGACCAAACCCCCTCCCCTCAAAAACAAAAACTTCTTAAAAACTAACTACCAAGAGGTGTGTTTTATTCAGAAGCTACTACTTGACGATTTTAAACACATAATACATTTTTGTTATTTGACCTTCAGAGCCGAAAAAGCAAAACTTCAAAATGCATATTCTCATGAATACTTGCATACAAATGGTCACAGAAGTATTGAGAACCAAAAAGTACAAAGAAAATGTTCATAAATGATTATCAAAATATGACGTAACTATGCACTAGAACAATATTTAACAATACAAAGGAATAAAGTACCACTCTAAACTGCCATGTGGATAAACCTGAAAACTATTATGCAATGTGAAATCCAATAACAAAAAACATCTACAGAAAAAGAAACCAGATTAGTGGCTTAGAGCTGGTAAAACTTCCAGTTGGTACAAGGTTTCTTTCTGGCATGCTAAAAAAAAAAAAAAAATCTAATATTATAGTGATAGTAGCATAATTGTAAATATATTTATTTATTTATTTATTGGTACCGGGGATTGAACTCACGACCTTGCGCTTGCCAGGTAGGCACTTAAGCCACTGAGCTAAATCCCTGGCCCGTAAATATGTTTAAAAAAAGAAAAACCATTGAACTATATACATTAAATGAATTTTATTATATATAAACTATACCTTCAAAAATTTAAAAATAGAAACAAAATTTTTGTAAATGAGGGAAAGAAGGATTACAATAAGGTAGGAGAATGGGAAAAAAAAGAATCAAGGTATATCATGTAAAGGTACAAATTCCCTGACAAATGTGATCATTACCTATAATGGATCAATAAACTTAATTTAAAAATGTTTTAAAATAAAAAGCTATTAAAAGTTTAAACTAGTAGTGATCAAACTCCAATTAACATTAAGCACTTAAAAGACAGCATCTCTATTCTCAAAACCCACAATCCATAATGCTCCAATATGTGAAACTTTCTTAGTGCCATGAGTGGAAAATTTCACACCTGACCTATTGTAAGTATGTCATGTCAAAATCAAATGCATTTATGATCATGTGTATAAGGAGTATATGAAACATAAAATAAATTTTTTTATTTAAGAGTCCCATTTCCAAAATACATCATAATGCATAGCAAATATTCTAAAATCTGAAATCCACAATAATTCTGGTCCCAATCACTGTGGATAAGATATGGTAAACCTGTAATAGGAACCTACTATAATAACCTATTGCTATATGGATTTGAAATGAAGTGTTAACAGGATCTTATTTAATCAGCTATAAAAATGGCTGAACTGTTCATCCAAAACTTGACAGCTCAAACATGACAAAAAAGGTAAACACACCAGGTAGGATGGTACACGCCTGCAATCCCAGCTACTTGACAGGGAGAAGGACCACAAATTTCAGGCCAGCCTGGTCAACTTGGCAAGCCCTTGTCTCAAAATAAAAGTTGAAAAAGCAGTACAGTGCTTGCCTAGCTGGGTTCAATTTCCAGCACTACCCCTTCTGAAAAATAAACATAAAATTATTTCCAGATGATACACACATCATAAAATAAGTATACTAGGGAGAAGTCACTGTGGGTTTAGCTTAGCAAATCTTTCTGGAAGAGATGGGAAAGATGCTTTATAGCATTAGATGTGTATAACACGTAAACCCCAAATATCATGTATTAATAAACCCTAGGTAAATGACTTAAAAGTTAACTTTTCATAAAAACAATACAACATGGTTTCAAAGAAAATCTTATTTTATCAAAGCAAGGTTTCTGATTTACCTTTATGTTAAGTTTTCTATTGTTTGTTGGAAGTGTTCCATCCTCTTTGAGTTGCTCAGGCAGATGTATACTCTTTGTTTTAAAGTTTGTAACAGTAGCATTTTCCAATCTAGGCTTCTTTTTACCAACTTTCAGTTTTACTTTTTGAAAATCATCTTGGCGTTTCCTTTTTTTGGTCATTTTGTAGTTCCACTTGAGTTCTACATAGAAAAAAAATAAATTTTAAAACATAAAGGAAAGGATAACTGATGAAAGAAAAAGCTACTTTTCAACATTTACATCATGCTAACATTTCAAATACAACCAATAATCATGGTCAAAAATGAATATGCCAAAGGACTGAAATGTTAAATGAAAAGTTAAGAAGTACAAGGGCCAGTGATTTAGCACAGTGGCATAAGCGCCTGCTGGGCAAGCGTGAGGTCTTGAGTTTGAGCCCCAGTACCACAAAAAAAAAAAAAAAAAAAAAAAGTACAAAAAAATTAGTTTAGTTGTTAACAATAAAGGAACAAACTTGTCACTGGCTCTGCAAGGTTTTCTGAGCCACTGAATATTTTGTCAAGCCATGTGTTACATGAAAACTTGTGAACCTTCTTTGTGCATAGTAAAGCAGCACATACATACTGCTAGGGATATAATTTGTATTGCTGGGAAGCCCCCAATCCCCCCAAGGCCCTGAGAAAGATACAGCAAGACAAAGTGTGAAAACAAATGTTACTGTTTAACACAGACTACAGTGATTAGGAAGTTCAAAAACCAAAGATGAATGCTTGAAAACAAGTAACATTAGGTCTGCAGCAGAGAGTAATAATGGACATTTCATAATCAAAGAAAGCAGCAGCAGCAGTAAGGGATAAGCCTGGTACAAGCAAACTCAAGCACTAACATTTTGAACATTATGTGAAGAACATTATGTGATATAAACAGAAAACAGTACAGTATCTCTTCAAAAAAGATAAAACACAGCATAGAAGGAAATTCAATGTAACAGAGGGCTAAGGAACAAAGACTACCTACTCTGCTATAATAAACAACTCAGGCAGAACCATGTCATCTTGCACCCTCCCCATCCTCCCAACTTGTATCCAAACCTTCTTACTTACACAACAACCTTTGATCTTTTCCTCCCACCCATTCCCAAGGTAATAATTTTTAAAACTCCTTTTCTTCCTAACCTAGACTATTCTACAGCTTCCCTGTTGGCATCTGTGCATCACTAAATACTAGCAGCCACTAGACAGCTTTTTCTTAACGTCAGTGAGGCAGAGATTCAGGACATTTCAGTTATTGTTCACAAACAGTATAAATTACTTACCATGGCATGCTAGGTCCTTCCTAATGTGACCCCAACCATTCTCTCCTTCTCTATCTTCCCACGAGTTACCATCTATCTAAAATATAGCCTCCCCTACCAAGAGTTCAACTCTTCTTGAATTTTGAAAATACTGAATTCTGCCTTCCACTGTATACCAAATCAAGTAGACAAGTACCACTGAAGTGAACTTCTAGCTAGGTGTGGTGGCACACAC
>PVJX010030876.1:0-21682 GCA_004027295.1 Dolichotis patagonum
AAAGAGGTCATAAGAGAAGACTGCTTGGATATAGGTAAGTTTATGTCTTGCCAATTACTTGTGAGTATTTAATTTGTGAAGAATCAGAGCCTGTGCCCCTACAATTTAGGCAATAACCCGTAGTAAATTTTATTTCATTAAAGTTTCCATAGCTCCACTGTCAGAGCAAACACGGCATAACCCAGCCATGCTGAATGTGCATGCTTGGTGACACTTTGTTGTTCTCTTTAAAGCAGGGCGAATAGATTTTATCACTGCCTACCCGGCAAACGAGTATTTGTTGAGGCTGCAGATAGCAAAGGGAAAGGTGATACCACAGCCTACTTCACGGTTGTGCAACCCATGCAGTTCCTCAGGACCCTGTGGTCAGAAGGGTCTTGTGCTTGATTTGATGTTCTGATAGGGCTATCTTGAAAAACTTAACATTTTTTGAACGAGTCCTACATTTTCATTTTCCACCAGATCCTGAAAATTATGTGACAGGCCTGGGTAACTCATTTACCTTCTCTAAGTATCTGAGAGGGTACAATATTTATACATCAGGAAAAAATACACTTACATTGTAATGGGAGACAGTTTCATTGGAAAATAAGAAAGATCTAGCACTTCATGAAAATAGTGCCTTAGATATAAAAGTACTCAAATAGATACACAAAAATGAATTAACAGAATAACTTATTAATGAGGCAAACAATAAAATCATTATTAGAGAATGATTATTAGGTAGTTACTATAGACAATAGGCAATAAGGACAAACAATATTGTACATTAATTCTAGTATGTAATTCTATGATAAAATTCAAAAACTTCCAATTGATTTTTAGCACATCAGAAAAAATTCAATTTTTCTTTTTTTTTAATTTTTCTTTTTTTAATTAAATTTTTCTAGAAAAAAATTCCTTTAGGAATATTGAAAATGTGGGTTACAAGTATGAATTAGCTCTAAAATATGAGACTCATTCATTCATTCATCCATTCATTCTTCTATTCATCCATTCACTCTCCTAAGCATGTACTTGTTCATCTTATTTGTACAATAAACAATACAAAAGTAACTCAAGCTTGGATTCCATAACAAAAGACATTCACTATAGCTATAAATAAGTAGCATACAAGACAGAAAATATCTCTTGGGGTATGTATTTATTGTTCAGGAAGTTTGGGGGAAAAGTATTTATTTCAAGTTCAAAAAAAATCAGAGATCCCTTTAAAGAAACACAATCTGTATATTGGGATTAGAACTAGATAGGATTTGGATGTGTACAGTAGTCTGGAAGATTGTTTTTTATCCTCTTTCTCTTTCTTTAGAACCTAACTCAAATATCACCTTCTCTAGGATTTTTTTTACCCAGCATCATAGTTAGACTGAACATCAGATTCATAAAAGAAGTGCAATAATATTAAGGACAGAAATATAAGGAACTCGCAACTACACATTAGGAATATAAAAAATTATAGTTATTAGTAACCTAATACATTTAAAATTTAATAAAGGTTAGCTACTTAACTGAGACTTTCCTTTAAGTTCTTTGACTTAGCGGTAGTGTGGTGAATGATTCAGAGTATAGATCTAGAACTTCAGGTCTTCTTTAGTTTGAGTTCCAGCTCACTCCTCCAGAGCTGTGCAAAACTAAGTTGTTTAACCTCTTATCCCTGTTTCTTCATGTACAAAATCTTTGGTGGAGTCACTGGATAGAGTAAATGGCTTATCATACTTCACATGCTGCATATTTTTATGGTGTTAATTCAAAAATTTAGTCAGACTTCTATGCATGGTTTAGACACAAAGACACTAGTAAAGATCCTGTCCTTAAAGCAAAGCTTTTTTATTCACTTCTTTTCCTACTATCCACCATCATAGATTTTTTTTAATTTAAATCCTATGTCTCTTAAAATTATATTTATAGTTTGAACATGAGGCAAGAAGCTATGTTTGTTTGATTTATTTCCACACTTCTTTGTCTTCTCTAGTTTCTATCATATGTTCATTTTTTTTTTCTCTCATAGACTACCTCGAAAACGAAATAGCTAGTGTGACAATGTCAAAGCATGGTATGCTTGCTCCATTGTTAATCAAACCATCCTGAAACTTTAAATAATGACGTAAAGCCAATGATTCAGTATTTCTCAGGAGTCTGTGGATTGGCTGCGCTGTTCATACGATAATTTCACAGAAGCTAAGTGAGGCTGCAACAGCCAAGGTAGCTCCACTTGAAAGTCTGTAACTTTGTATGCTTGTCATCTTTCATCTTCAGTAGTCCAAACCAGCCAGGACTTACATTTTAATAAAAGGACATGCAAAATAATGCAGTTATTTCTTGCAATCTATCACATGCTACTCCTTGACAACAACCACTTATATTCCTCCCACAGGCAAAAATTGTTTTCCCCTCTCCTCCAACTCTCATCCATTACAGCATCAGGCTCAGACTCTGCTACCTCACAGTCTGCATCTGACCCACATAAATGTTACTCCTCAAGAAACTGTTTTCCTTTGATCCAGAGCTATGTATGTTAAAAAGAAAAATTATCAAGATACCCAGCTATGCAACGGAGAGACAGACAGACAGGCAGACAGACAGACAGATAAAGACAGCCAGCCAGCCAGGCCGGCAGAGAGACAAACAGAGACAGAAAGACAGAGAAAGACAACAAGAAAGAGTGTTAGAATTTGGTTGGGAAATGTCCCCCAGAGGCTGTATTGAAGGGTTGGTCTTTAGCTGGTGGTAGAAGGTGGTGGAAGGTGGTGGAAACATTAGAAGGTGGTGTCGGGCCTGGTTGGGTAGGTCACTGCTGGAGTGCCTTTAAAGATATGTTTTGTCCTCCTCTCTCTCCCCCAATCCCTATCCCCTCATGTTCCAGCTGCCATGATTATTTGCCTCACTTGAGACCCAAAGAAACAGAACCAGTCAGCAATAAACTGAAATATATGAAACTATCAGCCGAAATAAAGCTTTCTTCCTTTAAGTTTTTTCCTGAAGTATTTTGACAGAGATGAAAAGTTGTTAACACAGACAGGAGAGGTTCATTAAATTCTACTTCATCAAAGGGAATTCTAGATAACATAACAGTCTTCATTTATCACAATTGTAAAATATCCATAAGCACTTGCTTCAAGTAGATCCAAGATGGATTCTTAGTTCTCTCTCATGTGACTTAGTCTCTAAATATCTGGATTGGCTTTTCAGCACGTGTTCACACCTTAAAACTTAACCTTAGAAATCAAGTTTTATTGGTCAAACAAGTCATGGACCCAGCCAGGATGAGAAAAGGCGTGAGAAATACCCTTGTGTTGATCTTAGATCTAAATTCACCCTGATTTGTCTCTGTACAGCAGAGATACAGCTGATATTAGACTGCACCAAAAGGAGAGAAGACACTGTGAAACAATAAATTAGTTTCCTGCTGCTTGCAGTTCATCCAGCAATACCGTATATCATTGTTCACCTCCTGCAGTCATTTCTTCCTTGGTAAAAACCTAGCCCCCTACCAAACCCCCCCCCCCAAAGTTTCCCCTATAGTATCAGTTTTGTTCGGAAAGATACCAGCAAAATCTGGCCAGGATTCCCTCCTCAGAATCTGATCTGCTCAACACTGTACTTGGAGTTTTAACTTTCTAAATTGAAATATTTCTATCTCCTTCTCTAGCGCTAGGGGACATAGCTGCTTCCTACCTCCATAATAACTTAAAAGTTCTACATTCATGGAGTGTCTTAGTTAACATTTTTAAACCTGTTTATAAACCTTTGTTATATAGCACTATCTCAAGTAACCAATGTCCTTTCTGTCTCTAGACTGGATTTTGAATGACAGAAGAGTTTGCCTCCTGCTGGGAAGAGCTATAAAATAACGTGGGCACGTTGTACAATTCTTAAGTGGTGACAAAAATCATGACATTCCTTTGCTGGGGCCCTCCAGTGGCTTTCATGTCACTCAGAATAAAACCTCAAGTCGTCAAAAGCTACAATGATATCCTTCTTGTTCTTTGAATAAGCTGTACTCCTGCTTCAGAGATTTTATGCTCGGTCTTCCATCTGGCTGGAGATTATTTCTCTAGATGCCTTACAGCTCACTTCATTACCTCCTCAGGTCATTGTTCAAATATCATTTTTCTCATTAATGCCTCCTTGAATAGTTTATTTAAAATGAAACCAATCCCTCACACATCCAAAATCTGGTACTTTTTATCTGTTTTTGCCATAGCATGAGGAACCACTTAAAATATTTTACAGGCTTTTATTTTTCTATCACCAATTCCCTAAAGTACAAAATTTAAATCCTATGATGGCATTATGTTTAGTTATTTATTCTGTGCTTGTTTTACACAGAATCTGGAAAAGTCTTTGTCAGAAAAGAGATCCTCAGTAAACTCATAAATAAGCCTTTATTAGGTTTGCTAAAATAAAATCATTACATTACAATATAAAGATTGTAATACAGATGAGTTTATAAGATCTTTTTCCTCAAACATATCAGAAGGCTGAAGTGGAGAAAAGATTAAAACAGTACAAATCTAAAATGAGGGAGAAAGCAAGATACATAAGGGAGCCACAAAAGAGCTTGGGAGTACAAAACCGGTATTTTACCAAAGAGCAAGGAAGATGCATAGCAAGTACCTGGGAACAGAGGAGAGAACACTGCATCTGGAATAAACCACCCCATTTCTAAATTCACCTTTGTGGTTTGTAATAAATAAATTCCGAGAGCTGCATTTTTCTTGACTTTGGGTCATACATTTCTAAACTATGGATAACAATTTCATCATGCTTCCCTCAGAGAGTTGATTTAAAAATCAAACAAGATTGTGTAAGCATTTTTACTGATGTAAACATAGGATGATAATAATGATGATGATGGTGTGACCTCCAATGGATGGGACAAGTATCACTAGAAAGGCAAGATATGCCAAAGGAGTCCCTAGCATGCCCTCTTTGAAGAAAAGTTGAGGCATAGTCAATTTTATCATCAGGGTCA
Source organism: Dolichotis patagonum (assembly GCA_004027295.1). Classification (NCBI taxonomy): domain Eukaryota; kingdom Metazoa; phylum Chordata; class Mammalia; order Rodentia; family Caviidae; genus Dolichotis; species Dolichotis patagonum. The sequence goes on from PVJX010030876.1 coordinate 4,976, forward strand.
CTGACTATGTCCAGGATGCAATTAAAATGATTGATTTTTAAATCTGTTATGCATTTAGTGTGTGCCATGTCTTTCCCATTGAGTTGGAATTCAATTGCAGTCATTTATTTAATTTTTTTGCATGTGTAGAATTAGGGACTCAGAAATTTCATATGCAAATATATGCAAAGAGCAAGTAATTTGTATTGAGAGCAAACCCAATTTGTTATGTTTTTATATCTTTGGAAAACAAAGGTTCTGCTTAGAGGCCTTCTGTGCTTGAACTGTTTAGATGAGTCTTCTTAGTTTAGTAAGAACTTATGGCTACACATGATAGGAATACTTCTTTATATCATATACAATATTGTTGGATAATTTCATTAAATCATCACTTTTGGATTATTTGACCTTATTCTCCTTAGTGAACAAATATTTCTATAGTCATAGAAGATCAGCTGGAGAAATAGGGTCTATGATGGGTGAGTAGTGGGAATAAGAGCTGAAGTAGCTAATGTCTCTCACACCTGACATGCCATATGTCAAAACACAATTCATATGTCTCTGTGGAATGAAATAAGAAAAGCTTTGCTAATGAAATGATGTATAGAGAAAGAGGAGGGAAATCTGTTAACTTTTTCGTTTAATGTTGAAGAAAGGATTTTATTCCATAGTTGAACTTAACAATAATTATATAATACCCATCAATTTCTGCAAATTGTGAAGAATATACAATATTAATCTTTATAAGCTGTACTATGATTGGAATATATTGTAATAAGTAACCTATTTTTACAAAGCTCAAATTAGTGATGTTTTTATACATCACACCCAAAACACTAGATTATAATCACAGTTTAAAAAAGAGAGAAATGCCTGAATTCTACAAAGCTCTCTAAAAGTCACATCCTAGTTATTATTTTTCCATACCAAACCTCTCGCGGTCTTATATTTTTGTTCTTATTGCTCGTTAGAAAGGTTTACCTATGTATTCTAAAGAAGACTGTATCAATATGCTTTTGAAAAAATTTTAAATTACAAAAAGCTGGCTTCGCATAGCACTTCATAATTTCTGTCATCAAATCCTAAAGACTATATTAAAACATCTGTTTTTAAAATATCTTGCTGACAGTAGAATGCTATACCCCCAGGGAGTCTCCTAATTTTGCATAAAATTTGCATGCTCATAAATAAGTTAACATTGGGGAGCAAGGATATAAACCGCAAACAATTCAGGTATTTTACATATATTCTTTTTATAACTGACTTAGAGAAGAGAACCGTAGATGTTTTTAAGTGATTTTTCTCTCCCACATTCACATTTAAATGAGAATCAATTCTTTATAAAGATTTCTATATTTCAGTTTGCCCTATTCTGCCCTCAAAAATTCAAAGATAGCTCAGACTGCTTCAATATTTGTAAAAAAAAAAATATTGCTGCTGTGTGCAAATAATTTTAAAAGTTTGGAATACACAATAGGTTCTAAAACCAAATTGTATTACAATATATGCAGACCTTGGGTTATGAAATATGTGGAATAAGGCAGATCCTAATCTTACTCTCTTATCCTAGCACAAAACAACTTCGTACACATGAACCCTTAGTAATCCACACAACCCAGTTAAGTACCAACCAAGTACATTATGCTTTCTTCATTTAGCTAACTTTGTGCCTTCATCTGTTTGAATTTAAAAACAGATTTTCTAGTGTTCATTTTACTCGCCTATTAGCGTATAGAACAATGGAACACAATGGGAAAATTACTCCATATAGGCAACTGTCAAATCTGCTTGCTACAATCAGCATTATATTACTACCTTATTCCAGACTATTATTGTAATATGGCTAGGAACAACCTCCCTGATCCCCACTCATGCCTGGGGTCATACAATAAGCTGCCAGGAATCATATAAGTGAGAACTCGGTCAGCATGGTTTCAGGAAAGACAAGAAGATACCTCCATCCGAATTATCTTATGTCAACCAAAGGGTAGTGCTCAAGTCACTAAATTATGAGTTGCGCCTTCTAGCTTCAATTTCAATTATTCAAATAAAATATTTGTGGGAGGGGTTAACACCTGAAACTTTTATCAGTAATTTATAACTTAATGAAAGAGTTTTCAACCTGGAATTTATGAGCCAAAAACAGGATTTAGGGAAGTAATAAAATTTCTCTTACACTCTATGCAAGGTATGTTTACATGCACTGATGTGGACATTCAAAGATACAGGTTCAGACATTGACATATTCCCAAGCAGGAACATCAACACACACACACACACACACACACACACACACACACACACACAGAACCAATGCTTTAGTGTGAATGAAGTCTTTGAGAATAAGATGAGAGAGAGATTTAGAGAGGAAAAAGTATAAATGCATGTCAGCTAAACAGGGTATAACAAGACAGAGGCTCCAGAATAACTATAGATAAAAAAAATAAGACAGATAAAAAAGACATTGAAGCTACAGATCTAACTTTATTGAATTCAATAAAGTTAAGTTAAGCCAGAGGCAAAAATGGGTCATCAGACCATTCAAATAATGGTTTCTCATAACCTCTTTTCTGTACACATTTTTTTGTAAACACCTCTTTGGAAGGCTTGGTGTAGACAAGCAGAACATCTGAGCCAATGGCAAGAACTAGATCCCAAAGGATTTAAGGCAGTCTATATCATATCTATTAATTAGAATACTTTCCTTTGCTTATAACAAAAAACCCAACAAATGAATGGAGGTTTATAGACTCATTTAACGAGAAATCAATAGCAGCAGGTAAACAGCTTTGATAAGCATAAAGAAATTATGTGACTATCCACCTGTTTCTCTATTTGTCTACTCTGTCTACTTAGGACAGATAAATGGGCATAAAATAGCAGGCACAGCCTCTTTGTTCTATCCATTAAGTTTGGCATAACCAGCAAAAGACCTGAAATTCAGTACAAGTGAGTTTGTTAAATTGCATCTCCATCTTGAAATCAGTATAGGAAAAGAGGCAAAATAAACTTATAAGCTTAGCCCATCATGGGCCACTCCTAGAACATGGAATGGGATTGGTTGGATCTGACTAGGGTAATGATGTATACACCATTTGGATAAAATAAGAAAATCAACCCAGCTAAAATATTTAATTGGGAACAATCAGTTCCAGTCCCAGTAGTCTCCTAGTTGTTCATTGATTATTTTCCAGCTAAAGGTATCGTCTCCCAGTTTCTTCTCCTGAAATGGACTTGAGCTGCATCTCAGTGGGCACCTCTCCTCTCCTGTCTGTTGTTAAGACAGATCTCCCCCAAGGGCCTTCTCTGCAGGACCACCTGCATGATGCTCTCCTCTAGATCTCTTCCTGGTCTCAGTGTTAGGGAAAAGAGGCCCAGTGACACGTCTCAGCCCTCAAAGAGGTTCAGGAGCTTCCCTTACACTGGACCAGATAAACTGAGCGGGGTCAAGCTGCCACTACTGCAGAGAGAACAGTGCTCTAGAAACTCCGCTGACTTTCAGGCCATTCAAGCCTCTGTTATTCTCATGCAGGAACAGTGAGGATTCCAGACATCTGCCACAGTACAGACCTTTCTACTTTCACATCTGTGTGGTGTGCAACGTGGCCCAGCTTCTGCTCCAAGAGTCGACTACACTTTGCGCTCTAGGAAGATGATTTGGGCCAGCTGTCACTGAACAGGTGAGCCCACAGCAGTTAACGCCCCACAGAGTCATCAGTCTCGATGGCTCTGACAGCGTGGTGGTCTTGAGTCTGCTCTCTAGCTCTCTGGAGGGCTCTGAAATGCCCTTGCAATATTACTTTCTATACAACACAAACATACAAACGAGAGAACAAATTTATGAGGTAGGCATTCTCCTTAAAACTCTCCAAGCATAAAATATATAGAAGTACAGATTAAAAATAGAAATTTCACCTTTATTCTATCTCCAAGTCATCTCCCCTCACAAAAATATCACAACACAAAAGCGGTAACTACTCTGAATCAGACACAATTGGAGCAGAATTTTTATCTATTTACTTATTTATTTAATTTTAAAGAGAAAAAAACAAAAAATCAAGAAGCAAACAAACAATTATAAGACAACAATGAAGGCAAAATGATGACGACAACAACAAAAACAACGGCAATATAAGATATCAAAAAAAGATGACAGGAATTTACCAATGATTGCTATATTGCATATTGTTATCCTCAGAGTAATCGCTCAGGCTACCAGATACACGCATGCAAAATTGATTAAACAATAAAATTTCCCTTTGAGCAGTTTCTTTCTCTTTTTCTATATCTATTGTAACTTTTGGATCTTAATTACTCTTTCAGTATTTTTATACCAGCAAGATAATACAGTGTTTACACATGCAAGTTTGATTTATTTCACTGATGAGCACGGGAAGTACTTCAAAAGAATTAACAACTGGGATCTCATCTTATTAAAAAGCTTTTGCACATGGAAAAAAATTACCAACAGAGTAAAAAGAAAACCCACACACTGAGAAAAGATTTTTGCCAAGTGTCCCTCAGACAAAGGACTTTTATCTAGAACGTACAAAGAATTGAAAAATTCAGGACCCCCAATTTTAAAGACCCAATCCAAAAATGGGCATGTGAGATGAATACACAATTCTCAGATGAAGAAATACAAATGGCAAATAAATATTCAACATCAGTGGTCATTTGACAAATGCAAATTAAAACTACACTGAGATATCATCTCGCTCCAGAAAGAACAGCTAACATCAAGAAATTATCCAATAACAAATGCTAGTGGGGCTGTGGGGGAAAAGGAACCCTTCTCGGTTGTTGGTAGGAGTGTAGACTGGTACAACCACTGTGGAAATCAGTTTGGAGATTCCTCAAAAAAAAAAAAATAAGATTAGAGGTTCCATTTGACCCAGCTATTCTCCTTCTGGGTATTTTCCCAGAAAAATTGAAAACAGCATACCACAGTGATATATGTGCACCCACATTTATAGTAGCACAATTTTTAATAGCTAAATCTTGGGAACCACAGAAATGCTCATCAACTGAAGAATGGATAAAAAAAGAGGTGGTAGTTTTACATAATGGAATACTATTTATCCTAAAGAATGATAAACTCGAGGCTTTTATAAGTAAATGGATGCAATTAGGAGTGGGCTTTTTAAAATACTTGTCAAGAACTGTGAAAGGTCTGAGACTTTACTTAAATCTAACATTTCAGACTGTTACAATGTCATAGATTCTGGCAGAAGACGTAAGACTTCTAGGCCAAAAACAAATGACAGTTTATTGCTCCAAGCACTGGCCAGAGAATTACCATTTGTGCTAAGTCCCACTTCCTACAGAAATGTGATGCAAAAAGAGCTAGATAATACCTACACATGTAGTGGATTACACTATAGAAGGGAAGTCTGAGCTTCAGCAGCCTGGATCTTTTACATGAGGAGAAAACATACATGCCTGTTGCTCTTGGGGAAGATTCCATCTAACTTCCAAGGCTGTTCATCATTTTTAAAAATCTTTTAAAAGACAGTATGCAGCAAAAGGAAACAGCTTCTCCACTCACAAGATATGCAAAAACATGTAAGACCCAAGAAAAATTTTCTTTCAACAATATCTAGACTATTCTTCTAGGGGCTAATCCAAAATTTATTTCTAAGTGTTGCAGCCACCGTTCAAGCCCCGGAATGTTTGAACAAGATGTAAAATAAGATAGGATACCTAGAATTATTGAAAAATTCTCTTGCTTTTTATCCAAGGGGGAAAATACCATCATAAAATGCTAAAGGAAATAAGGTGTTATAGCAATTATTAGCTTCTAAAACAGCTATTATTAAATATTAATGTTCTGAATTTGTTAAATGTTCTTGTATTTACTGGTTTATTCTGCCTATCTGACAATCTTGCATGCAAGACAAATGTATACCTATTATGCCATTTTATAGCTAGGCAAAACTGAGACAGTAAGAAGTTGAGCAATTTATTCAAGGTCACACAGGCTATATTTGAATCATTCAATTAAGTAATACTATCAGTAATAATACAGCAATATAATTTGGTCCAGAATCATAAGTATACATATACAGATTGTCTATTGTCTATACGTATATGTAAATAATACTGTGTATATAGAGATATAATAGAGTGTTAAACATATTTTTGTGGGACTAGGAGGATTGTATTCCAATAAAACTGCTTGGAGCAGTATAAAATTTTCTAAAAATAGAATCTTGAACTACTACTCTGTACTGCATTTCCTGATTGATAAGAATATCAACCACATTGTTTGAAATCTGCAACAATCTTTTTACAAGGTTATTGATGCATTAATTTATTTATTTATTTGTACCTAGGATCGAACTCACGACCTCACACTTGCCAGGCAGGCACTGGGCTGCTGAGCTTTATCCCCAACCAATAATTTATTTTTATAAGCTGCTTCAAGCTCCTCTTATTAGAGACACTTTCTTAGTGTAGTAACATTCACTAATCTGCCAAAATGAAATCACTTTGCAAATGAAGAGACTAATTAAGTTTTTATCATTTAACTATAGAATATCAATCATCTGATGAAACAAAGATCTATCAAAATGGGTATATTTAAATTGTTTGGCAAACCTCTGCTGAAGAGAGCAGATAGAATCTCTTCAGGGGGTGAGAGGAATTGGTGTTTCATATGTATCTGAGGCACAAGACTCACAAACTGGCATAGTGTTGCATTTCTTTTTTTAAATCTGTGACATGGTAGCAGATTGTCAAAAAAGGTTAAAGATGATGTCAACCATGACTTCTTTCAGCTCTCAAGAGTGTGGCAAAATGCATTATTTGGTGTAATCATGACACAGATCTGCATGTGTATGTCTTCAATAATTCATGCTGCAGCTTGTCTCACTGTGGGGACAGATGTCAGTGAAACCAGTGACAGCCGATCACGCTGATCCCACACATCATCACGTGCGGCTGATCCCACAGTGACACTGAGCCTTGACTCTCTGCCCACTAAGTTTGATTAGAGCTAAGAAAATAGGGGACAGCAAGTTTGGATGCAGTTACTCATTTTATAACTATGTGAAACATACACATATACATGTAGGTATGTATAAAAGCACACTAGTTCCATACAATTTCTAAAGAATTTGAAATTTTTTATAATTTGGACTGGTTATGTATGGGAATATTCCTTACTTTTAAAAACCACATTTACTATGTCATTGAAAATATATGTAAAAATCAGATCTTTATTGATACATATACAAATGTATATGTCTCCTACAAAGAATTTATATAATTACCAATCTTGATTAACCTTACTAATTTGTAGTAGTGATATGTAACAATATATTGCATGCTACATATTTGGAAGATTAAACAAGTAATTTTTATCTCAACAACTTATCTTTATTACTCATCATGAATAGTATTTTAACAATAGGTGTTAATTTAAAATGACACTATTCTAGATACTGTAAGAGCGGTGCAAGGAGTGTATTTGTCAGTAAATGCCTATGTTCATCTGTTAGAATATAGACTAGGAACAATGCAGAAATATCCTTTCCCTGAAAGGTTAGTTTTAACCTTGTACAATCATCCATTGCAAGTGTTGAGGCAATGGGCTAGAATAAGAATAGCTGAAGCCATGAATAATCTATTGTTTCTACCTCAAAGCTCAAAGTACTCACCTTCAACTTGTGCATTAGAAAAAAATGTCAAGCACCATTTATAAATTATAGTATCTCTGATTAATAATTAGAAAACACTGTATGTTTATGCTTGTGTGTATGTATATGTGTATATGTTTGTATGTATGTCTTTATTCAACAGAACAAAATATTGACATTTATGAGTTTTTTTAAAAACTCATTTTTACTTGCCATTTTTACTTGCCTTTGGGTATAAGACATTTGGGTTACCTTTTGAATTATTTCAATTTTCTTTGTGATTTTATTGTTTTGCAGGGGAAATTACTGGCATTTTCCTAATAGTTCCTCAATCTGTTCTTCCTCCTTTAAAATCTGTACAGTTAGAAAAAGGTGTTGGTTTTTCATTATGCCAGGAATAGACTGATTTTGAGATACACTTTGACTGAATCAGGAAATCTCAGTACCACCATGCAAACTGTTGCCCAACATGGGGTACCATTTTTCTTTGAAGGTATTACATTTACATAAACATTTCTAATCACAGCTCCACAAAGAGACATGGTATTATAATTCATGACTTTTAGGTAATATGTCATATGAATCTTAACATATGGCATTGCACTCTACAATGGCAATCTTGGCTTCCAAAGGGACCTGGAAAACATCCAGTGAGATGAGAATAAGCCAAACTTGATAGAAAACCATATCGATGCTAATCCAGGTTTACACCTTTCATTCAGACTCGTAACTCTCTAGCAGATGGTTTAGTGTTGAAGCACTAATGTTAGCAAAATGTCAAAACTATTTTGCTAGACTCCCCAATTGTTCATACAGAATATTTTTTGAGAACTGGTTATCAAAATAGTATTAATGAATCATAGCATTCAGGTCTCTGATCACAAGGGCAGGGTTTTAGTTTCAATTTCTAAAGACAATCTGGCTTTGGTCCCTTGGACCATAGCCAATCAGCTTTTACAAAAAAAAAAATCAAATTTTAAAAATTTCTCCCCTGATTCTTTAGCCAACAAGGACCTACCCAGAGAAGACAAAGGAATGTGGGACCATTTGGCAGGTTGTATTGTTAGTGGCTGCTATATCAATTTAATCATCCAAACAAATGTCATCAGATAGAGACTGTAAATCAAGTATGTTATGCTGACATTCACAGACACAGAGAGAAAACTAAATGGGCTTCAGAGAGTCCACAAATTATCAGAATTTAGAGGCAAGGTGAGAGTGAAAGGAATAGCATGCTTTTGTTTGTGCACACACATATGCACTGAATAGGCAAGGTGAAAGAGTGAATTAATGAATAAATAGATGAGGCCCTCATGTTAGGATGTAGTGGATTCAGTGTGCTACAGAAAGTCTGAATTACATTTACAAAACAAGAATGAATATACCTGCATCTAGACCAAAATAGATTTAAGCATTAATTGATTACCTAATTCTTATTAGGATCTATTATCTTTTCAATATAAATTTGTCTTTTGCTATTCAAGACCATCTTTTGAAGTAAGAAATTAAGAGTTCTGTTTTGTAGACATTCAGTCACAAATGTCTGAGAGGTTTGTTTATGGTTTCCCAATGGTTACTTGAGAATTAGCCTTCCTAACCCCAAAATTCCATTCCTTTTCTATTACATTTATTCCGTTAACGATCTCTGCCTAAGTGTAATCAGACTAGGTTCCTAACAAAAGACAATTAGCCAAGTCCACGACAGCATGAGACATTCAAACTGCATAAATATGTACAATTATTAATAAAAGAGTTAAAAATGTTTAAGGAGTGGAGAATGTTAACTACTACCCTATTTGATTCTTATATATTATGGGATTATGAAACTGCACCCATAAATTTGTACAATTATATTTTTTAAATGAATTTAAAAAGACCTACAAGTAGGTGGACATTTTGAGGTAGCATCCCTTCTTTCAAAATTTATACAAGTCTAAAGGCTATACATACTCTTACTCTCCCTCACACATCTTCCTTTGCAAATTCCTTATAAAACCAACTCAATCAAAGTTACCTGAACACAGTGAGACTTTCTATCAGCTCTCTACAAGTCCTGCCCACAAGCCAAACACAAAGCATGAAGATGTGGTAACTTAGAAGCCTGGTCACCTCAAGACAGCACTGAAGTCACTGATAGAAAGATTCATGTGTAGCACCTAGGAGGTTAGGCCAGATCAGAATTGAATGATGATCTGATCTATTTGAGAGAGTTAAAAAGAGGAGTCACATTCATATTATGTCAAGCCATTAGAAACTTCCCATACAGCAACCCTATATATGGGTCTCATGTGTATCTCACTAGAGAATTTGTATGTCACTAGAGAACCGTCATGTTGGATGATCCTCCTACTGTTCCAGCTGTGGTCCTCCTACATAAGTGACTGTTTAACTAACAGACCTCAATTCCAAGTCCTAACTTACTTTTCTCTTTGTCTTTGGTGATTAACCATGGTTTTATTTTCATATTTGTTCATTATCAATTGCATTGCTGAAGACTGTCCATATTTCTTTAATGTTGTGACAGGAATTCTTTGCTGAAGCTAAAAAAAATACAAACAAGAATGAAACAAGCTAAGAGAATAACACTGTATTCCATTTTTTCTTTTAAAATATGTTACAAAACAGCTTTCAGTTTAAAAAATTTTGACAGTGTATATTCAATTTTTCAACTAACAGATGCACGTACATAAAATTATACAATTGAAATTCAGTGTCAGGGGCTTTAGTCATTTAATTTGGGCAAACTCAAGGCTTTGGTTCATAATATTGCTCTTGAAATATCTCTATTTACTAATGAGAGAAGGGCAAGCCTGTGAAATGATAATATGGAAGTATTTGTTGCATTTTAAAATGATAGTTTCTGGGAATATATTAAGACAGTTACTATAATTTATTTTAAATGTTATTTTTTATAAAGAAATGAAATCGTAAGAAGATCGAATGCACAGTATATGACAACTTAGTGTAAGAAGAAATCAAGTCATGTCTTAGGACTTCATTTTTAATTAATAATGTGTTCACTAACTGAGAAATATGAAGACTATTAGCAGCTACCCAGTGTAAGACTATGTGAGCATTTATGAGAAGCATTTACAAGGTTTGCTTTATATTCTTATCAAGGTTTTGACAAACACAAAGACTAAAGAGACTAAATAACCTTTAAAAAAAAGTAACAGATATATGATTTTAGCAAAGATAATCCAGTAGGCAAAATGGTTTTAAATTGTGAAGTCTAGCTTAAAAGTAGTCTGCGGCAATCCTACTTAAAGTACCATTCTGGGAATGTAAATCAGCTATATCAAAAAGCACACTGTTTGATTCAGCTACGTTTTTTCTTTTAATTATAAGAAATTCTCAATAAAGGAAGCAATGTGTTAATTTATATTCTTGGGTAAGCTTCCTAGTGATGATGGACTAGTAACAAATTGCTAGGTATTGTCACCAGCTGACTAACCACATTTGTGTAGCATTTGTCTTTTCAAAAGATGATTTAATGTATCACAACTGTTAAATATTTGTTTCTAATCAAGATTTTAAAATTGCTCATGAATAATATTGAGGCTTTAAAGCACAGAATTCATTTTTTCTAATCAATCCTATTTTCACATACATACATAGCTATTGTAGTTTTAGAAAAACATACTGCTGTTAAGAAAACATTACTTGTAATATAAAAATAAAATTTAGGAAATAAGCATAAAATTTGTCATCTACTAGTTGTACTATCTTCAATGATCTTCCTGTAACTGACAGAGGGAAGTTGTAAATATTATTAATATTACTGTGGATTCAGCTGTTTCCTACCTAGGATTATAATCAAGGAGTGCTGATCATTTTCCACCCAGGATGTAAACTTTTGAGCATCCACCTTTTTATCATGTTACATTTTATGGCTTATCAGATAGCACTAAAGTGAATGTCATCCAAAATATGCATGTCTACAAATAGGACCAAATATAGGTCTAAAATATAAGTCTTTCAAGATAGTGTAAGTATGAAATGCAGTCTTTTACAGGAAAACCATAAGCCATCTGCTGGGTTAGAATTTAGTTAAGATAATTGAATACTCACCTCTGAAACCAAAGATTTCTCACACTCTCTCATCTTTTAATTTTTATTAGTACGTGCTTGTAGAACATAATGGTTACATTCATCATGGCAAGTCGGTACACGGAAACATCAGATGTATTGTTTGTATAATAACTAAGATGCTTCCAAAGACAGCAGTTTGGGAGAACCAATTTCCTTCCACATGCAGCAGTAAATAAGCACCTAGATCAGATGCCCAGCACTTTACCTTCATTCTCCGAACTCAGACTTCACTGGGTGCCTGAAAGTAAGTTACTTAGTCTTTTTCTGCTTTACTAACCTGTAAAATAGATGATCACAGCGCTTTCCTTCAGAGTAAAAATTACATCTAACAACTTAATAAAGAGCTTAACACAATATTGGTAAGCACTCAACAGAAGCTGTTTTTACTATTAGGGATGGTGATTCCACCTAACCTAGAAGGCTTGATTCTACAAATATGTCAGGTTGACTAGGATTTCAGGGTCCTAAGTTACACCAGGCTTATTAATTTTAGGAATGTATGAACCTTAAGGAATTTTTTTTGCTCCAAATAAAACATGACCATTTAGGAATACTGTTATTATATATAAATTTTTCAATGTGTAACTTTATTCATTTACTTACTGCATATTAATTATTTAGACTAGTGAATTTCATTTCATTTTGGCAATCTGTACACGTAACATACTTTGATCACTTCTTCCACTCCTTACTTTCCCATAATGTAGAATTTTAAAAATAAAATTTACAGTATTCTGACAGAGTAATGGTATTGTTCATTATTCATTGAATAATTGGTTGTATTAGATACACACATAATATTTTTAAAGAAAAAATATATTTTACCTTTGGCTTTGGAGCTTTTGTTTAAGACAGGGCTCTATCAGAAACAATGGCTTTGGAATAAGACATTTTATTCCAGGAAAGGTGGTTCTGAATATTCAGTAGGGCTCCAGGCTAGTGATTTTGTGGTTAGGTTTCTTGTCTTCCACAAAGCCCTTGACAAAGGTCACAAACAATTTGCTCACTCCTCTTATTAAAATAAAGATGGAGAGCCGCGATGATAACTCTGCCCAGCAGCTAACTTCATCATCTGTAGCGGTTTCAACATATGCTTGTGAGATAATGAAAAATATACCATTAAATACAGTGGCAGATTGAATCTTGTTTCAGGGTAAATATAGTAAGTCATTTTTTTCCCTCCTCATTTCCTCAGAACCTGTTTAGCATTAGACTGTTAATATCATCACTGATACACGACAAAACCATTGCATAATATACTGCATTTCAGACCAACCCCTACATAAAAGTGAGCAACAGAAAACTAGGAACATTAATCTAGCATTCAAAATAATGAAGTGCTTTAAGCCAACCCTCTTCAAAAGCCTTCCACTTGTATAGTTTTGTAGGAACAAATGATTTTATAAATCTGACATGCTTTTCTGGTCTCACTTAATATTATGAAAATGCCATTTTTCTGAGTCAATATGGAAAGTTTTTAAGGATCTACTCTGTAAATAAGAAGAAAAAATATACAACCTTTATGATATAACCTTTTCTAATAAGCAAGCTTTTATTCTAAAAAATTATTAAATTTACCGATAATAAGAGGGGGAACTTTTTATATTCTAATCTTCAAGAAATAGGCAAAGACACGCAATGACTTTTAGCAACCCACCATCCATCATGGTTAAATGTTTACTTGGGGAAATTGTAGCTACTCAAAAAACTACTCATCCAATAGCAGTTTTCCTTCCCGGGGGTTAAAAAACACTTAGCCGTTAACTTGAAAGAAAAATCATGTAAGTTAATAATCATTACATGTGTTTGTACTGAGGACTATATCTCAGGAAAATCTTTCTTCACACAAACAATTCCCAAACTATGAGATTAAAATATGATTTAAGAATAAAATCTTTTATTCATTTTATTAAAATGCAAACTGAATTAGTGACTTGAATTTTACTGAAATTACCCTTCAGTTGGTCACACAAGGAAAATCTGGGTCTTTGCTGTTTTTCTTTCATGGCTTTGTGTCCCCAGCCTGTGACCCTCACTGTCAGGGGCGGAATGTGCTCTCTCCCTGAAGTTGCTTCCCATGCGTAGGAAGGCAGCCCAGATTCACGTCTCTGAATTGTTCACCTGTGCTTTGCTATCATATTCCCTTTCCAGAAGTGACGTTAGGAAACACATGTCCTCTCTTCTGGCTCTCGTGTGCAGAAGCAATAAATGGAGCAGCTGCAGCCACCACTTCAGGATCTCATTAAAACAGGGAAGTGCAGATGCTGTGGGTTATTTTTTATTTTTTTTTTTTATGCCCAACGATACAAGCAACTGTGTGGAGCACATATGTTCATTTTCTCTTCTTTGACAAAGACCACAGAGAATTTGGGCATTCAACAAGCATGAGATGTGGGGACATCGTATGGGTTTTAGTGTTATTTGAAGTCAAATGTTTTTATAAGAAATAACAACTTTTTTTTTGTACTGGGAATTAAACTCAGGACCTTACACTTGCCAGCCAGGCACTGTGCCACTGACCTATATCCTAAATCCACAAAATAACAACATTTAATCGGTGACTTTGTGTGACGTAGTCTAAGATTTAAGGTCCTCTTTTATTTAAAGTTTGAAATGCATTATATCTACATATCTATTACAACTCTACTTTGGAATACACATATACAGTCTTTATAAAGAGTATTTTCTGTGTGCTTATTTCATATTTCCATGTATATTTGTGGGGGGGAGATATATTAAAGTTACAAAGCATAAGAAACAGCTGTTAATATTGTCTCTACTTAAGAATAACACTATTAAAAATTATTGAAATCTCTTGTTTTAAAAAATGTTTTACTCTAGTTTGTTCAAAAATACCTTCTAATTGCCTGATGATTTCTTAAAGAGGATTATGGGTTATTTGGAAGTACATTTTATAGTTTCCTAATATTGGAAATTTTATAATACATTCTGTTATTGATTTCCATTTTAACTCCATTGTGTTCAGAGAATATATTTTGTTCAATTTTAATACTCTTGAATCTACTGACTCATTTGATGGCCAGAACTTTCTCTGTTTTAGTAACTACACCTGCTGCACTGTGGATTCTGCTGTTTGGGGTAAACTGTTCTATAAATTACAATGAGGTAAATCCACTGTTAGTGTTATTCAAATATTCTATACCCTTACTGATTGTCTGCCTACTTCTTTTGTTGGTCATTGAGAGCCAGACATTGAACTCTCATGTCAGAATTGAAGATTTACCTGTTTAAATTCCGTCAGTTTTTGCATCAAGTATTTTGAAGGGATGCTATTAGGTATATAAAACTTTTACAGTTTGTCTTTCTTGTTGGCTAATTGATCTTTCATCACTGTGAAATGACCCTCTTTTTCCCCTGTTAATAAATTTTGATTATCCAGTAAGTAGCATACTCACATATTTTTCTTTTTGTTTGGTGGTATCTTGCTTGTTCTATGTTTTTTCCTTTCATGTACATTTTAAAATTATTTTATTCAGATTTTCAAAATTTTCTTTTAAAGTTTTAATTAAAATTCCTTTAAAACTTTAGATCAACTTGTGAAACCAGGAACAAAAACCTGATAAATTTTATCAACCTAAAGTATATAGTAAACACCATAGTAGAAGTGAAGGATTAAAAGGCTTACTTATAAAACCAGTAAATAGAAAAATGATTATTAACTCAACATTGTCCTAAAGAATTGAAGCCTGCTCCAGGAGACATGAAAGCTCAATGTAAAATACAAGAATAGGACAAAAAAGAAAAAGATATCATTATTACTTAAATGATACTTTTCATCACCTAGAAAATAGGAGAATACAAGATGGCGGACTGGTAGGTAGCAGGAGAGAGACCCTCCCTGAGAGAGACAGCTCAAATGCCAGAATAGAACACCCTGGAGAGACCAAAACAGAGAGAGATGGACTCTAATAACCCAGGAAGAAACTAACGTGCAAAAAACCACTGGAATATGAGGTCCTGGGGCTACTATTAGTGAAGATAAGATCAGCGAGCACGGCGCCCTCCTCGAGCCACCTGAATTCCTGCCCGACCTGAACAAGCGATCCGCACTGAAGTGACTGGCCTGAGCCGACAGAGTGCAGAGCTGAACAGCACTGCATGCTGCTCGCCCAGACCAGCCTTGCACATGACCCACCCAGAAGCACCATGAATTCCCACTGCAGCTGCGCTGATGTCAGAGGTCAGGGAGCCCAGCAGTTCTCGGGGATGCAGAGAGGGATGTGAATAAGACCCTCCCATGGGAAAGGGGAAACCGACTGGACGACATGTTGGATTTGGGCAGGACAGCCCTAACTCCATAAGGAAGTGGCTTCAGCTGGTTGCTCCCCTCGCCGAGCAGATTGGTGGATCTGCTTGGACTAGGCCGCGCCCCTGGCGGGGACCCAGTGAGTTGCTACAATATTACTTCCCTGAGATCAGTGCACACTGATGCAGTGAAGGCCTGCAAAGGTTGACTGGCCCAGAAGGGAGGAGCTAGCACACACTGCCTGTGGGTGAACTGTAATCTCTGATAACCTATTGAAGAGGGTTAAAGGTCCTACCCTGTGCCCTCTAGAGGAGCCTTAACCAACAAGAAAAGGATGTGGGAATTACACTGTACACTTGGTATGGAAGGAACCAAAAACATGACGAAAGGGAGAAATAAGAAAAAACTCCCAGCCCCCAACCCTGAGAACATTGAACCAGGAGAGGTAAATACAAAAGAGATTGAGGGCAGCAAACATGTAACATCAAACACAGCGATAGCAGACATAAAGAGATATATTCAGGACCTCTTAAGCAGGACCAAAACTGAAATATTAATTCAAATTAAACAAGAGATAAGTAGATTAATAAAAGAAGGGCTGGGCACCTCTCAAGAAGACACAGACAGAAGAATGGAGGAACACAAATGGAGAGAAAAATTTAATGAAGAATTCAGAAAAAACCTAGAATTCATGAAGCAGATTCAAAGAGATTATCAGGAAACTAAAGA
>PVJX010030877.1:0-21680 GCA_004027295.1 Dolichotis patagonum
AATCCCTTTGAATCTGCTTCATAAATTCTAGGTTTTTTCTGAATTCTTCAATAAATGTTTCTCTCCATTTGTGTTCCTCTATTCTTCTGTCTGTGTCTTCTTGAGAGGTACCCAGCCCTTCTTTTATTAATCTACTTATCTCTTGTTTAATTTGAATTAATATTTCAGTTTTGGTCCCGCTTATGAGGTCTTGAATATACCTCTTTATGTCCGCTAATGCTGTGTTTGATGTTGCATTTTTGCTGCCCTCAGTCTCTTTTGTATTTACCTCTCCTGGATCAATGTTCTCAGGGTTGGGGGCTGGGAGTGTTTTCTTATTTCTCCCTTTCCTCATGTTTTTGGTTCCTTCCATACAAGTGTACAGTGTAATTCCCAGACCCTTTTCTTGTTGTTTAAGGTTCCCCTAGAGGGTGCAGGCTAGGAGCTTTAGCCCTCTTCAATAGGTTATCAGAGATTAGAGTTCACCCACGGGCAGTGTGCGCTTGCTCCTCCCTTCTGGGCCAGTCAACCTGTGCAGGCCTTCAGTGGGTCAGTGTGCACTGATCTCAGGGAAGTAACTGGGTCCCCGCCAGGGGCGTGGCCTAGTTCAAGCAGATTCCACCAATCTGCTCGGTGAGGGGAATAACCAGCTGAAGCCACTTCCTTATGGAGTTAGGGCTGTCCTGCCCAAATCCAACATGTTGTCCAGTCGGTTTCCCCTTTCCCATGGGAGGGTCTTATTCTCATCACTCACCGTGTCCCCAAGAACTGCTGGACTGCCCGACCTCCGACTTCAGGGCGGCTGAGGTGGGAATTCACGGTGCCTCTGGGTGGGTCGAGTGCAGTGCCGATCCCGGTGAGCTGCACGCCGGGCTGTTCAGCTCCGGGCTCCGGCGGCTCAAGCCAGTCGCTCCGGCATGGATCGCTTGTTCAGGTCGGGCGGAATTCAGGCATCTCGAGGCGGGTGCCGTGCTCGCCGATCTTATCTTCACTAATAGTAGCTCCAGGACCTCTTATTTGAGCGGGTTTTTGTGCTTTAGTTTCCTTCTGGGTTGTGAGAGTCTATCTCTCTCTGTTTGGGTCTCTCCAGGGTGTTTTATTCTGGCATTTGAGCTGTCTCTCTCAGAGAGGGTCTCTCTCCTGCTACCTACCAGTCCGCCATCTTGTCTCCTCCTATGGTTTAGCTTTTACATGTCTCCCAAAGGCTCTTGTGTTGAAGAATAGTCCTGGGATTATTGGGAGCTGATGGAACTTTTAGAAGGTAGGGAGGGCCTAGTGGAAGGAATTGAGACCACTGGGCATATATCTTTGAAACAGATATGGGGACCCCAGACCGAGCCCCCCTCTCTCTTTCTCCCTTTCTTTCTCTTCCTCCCTCCCCTTTCTTTCTTGCCAGTTATAATGCAGTGACAGCTTTGATTTACAGTATGCTCCTTGCCTTCTACAACATTATAAGGAAGAAAGATTTATTTTATCTCACAGTTTGTAGAGGTTTCAGCTCGCATTAAGGCAAGAGAGCATGGCAGAGAATGTCCATAGGATGGCAAGCAGGAAGCAGCCAGCAGTGAGCCTTCCTTTCCCTTTTTATTCCAGTCAGTCTGTAAACTTATTGGTTGGTGCTACTCACACCCAGGGTGTGCCTTCCCATTATCCACACCTAAAACTATAATAAACCAATTAGGAGGCTACTCCAATTATCGTACCCCATTCTGGTATTACCCACCCATAATCCAGCCACCTCTCAAAAGCTCCATCTATGAACACATGAGGCTTTGGAGAGACATTTAGATATAAGCCATAACAAGTCAGAAATCAGATCACTAAGACATTGTATTCTTTCATAGTTTTCAAATTTTTACTACTACAAGTAGAAAAAAAATTGTTACTTCAATTTAAGAGTGGTGAAAGGAGTCCTGTTTTGGGGGAAATACTCACTTTGGGAGTACTTTCTCCCATTGGATACTATTTCTATTTTGAATACTCATCCCGGTGTGCACATTACTCACTCCTTCATTTCCTGCAGATCTGTGCACAAGCAATACAAGCAATGATCAAAATATACACTGAATGTTTATATTTAAAAAATTTATTATAGTAAAAGAGAATTAACACCCTTGCAAACACTCCCTTCTGTTAATTGAAGTTAACACCCTTGAAAACACTCCTTTCTGCTTTCAACATAGTTATCTTTCTTGCCACTTTCTGAAGCAGTTCTAGAACTCTTCTTTTATGACTCTCTTTATAAATCATGATCAAAACTGCAATGAATGCACTGCTGAGTGCCACCTAACAACAAGGCAGATTCACAAAAAACATCACAGTGCATCCTCATCACTTTATTGACGCAATCTGTCACCATCTGACTTTCCCCCAAGTCAAAATGACCATAAAAATTACACATTTTAATTAACTCAGGACATTGAGGCAGCTATGACAGTGCAACTAAAGATGCTCAAAAAAAGAGAATAAGTGTGAGTGAGGTGAGGGGGCTATTTTGAGGGGGGATTAATGGCTCTTTTTGCTGAAATAAGTTTTTAAAAATTTAAACATTCATGCATTTTTAATCACACCTCATACTTTATCAAAAGAGCTTTCTCTTGTCACTTCATAAAGCACACACACACAGCCATTTTCCAGTTTCTTTTTTAGTCTCTTGACCATAATTTTTCCCCTAGCACTTGCATGCATTTGTTTGCATTCATTTCACTCTTGTGAAATATATAAGAATATAAGTGGTATTCAGTCAGGAACTTTGTCTTACTTTGCTCACTTGCATATCTCCAATATTTATGTTTAGAAGCAGAAACATGAAGAGATAGTTAATGGTTTCACTTCAAATTTTGGAACTATCAGCCAGCTGTGTGATGTTAGGTAAATGTTTCATATCTTAAAGCCTAATTGGTGTCATCTGTAAAGCAGAAATTAGAATACTAGTAATAATATGTGATGGTTACATAATCGCTTCTAATGTAATATTATTATAGGTATAAAAATATGAGATTTTAAAGATTAGTAATTCCAGTGCTCATGATCCAATTTCCAGAGTGTTTAGAGGTAGTAATGGTTTTACAATTAAGATATGAAACTGATCTTTAAAAACAACTTCACATTTGGAAATATGTGATATAACTAAAATAGCCTCTCTGGCCTCATAAGAATTCTTAAGATTCATAAAAGTTGATTCACCATGTCATCTTTGAGAAAGAGAAGAAAAATAAAGAAAACTAATCAAGATAGTTTAAATTAAAAGGAGATACTTTAAAAGCAGGTAAATATTTGACATTCAATGTCAGGGAGTATATCCAGGACTCTACCTGAGAACAACAGCCATCAAGAAACAAAGTTCCTTTTCCCTCCCTACTCCCTTCTCTCCCTTACTCCATCTGTCTCTCTCTACCTCTTGTCTTCTCTTTTGCCAAGATGTAAACTCACTATTCCTTGCTTCCACCGCAATCAATGGTTGTAGCAATCCTGGTTTGCACAAAGACAACTAAGTCATGCCCCAAAACAAAGTCATGGTTCTTAAAGTGTGATCTGCTGTGGAACCTCATGAGCTTCTCACTGAAAATGGGCATTCCTGAGACCCACCAGAAGTGGCACACTGGATTCTTCCATTTTAACAAGTTCTTTTCATGATACTTAAGCTCTGAAATTTAAGGAAACACAGAACTAGAATTAAAGGCTGAGGTTCTGATTGGTATAGTGAAGCATTTGCAGAGGTCCAAAATCACCAATGGTCAGAAGGGGTAGTCACAGAACATATATAGGAGCCCATTACTAGATTAGAACACCATCTTCAGAAACAGAAATGATCTTAGGTAAAGTTACAACTGCTGCTGAATACTGGGGTAGCTGAAAAAGAATCTCCTAGGAAAAGTCTCACACTTCTAGACCTTACAGGTCAGCTGCAACAGCCAAGAACCACTTCAAAACATTACAAAATCAACAATAGTTACCATAGTGCCTTTGATGTCTTCAAAATAGCTGCAGATAGCTTCAGATATAGTGAAAATCAAACAGAACAGAATAGAATAGAAACAATAAAAAAGAAACAATGAATGCAATAAAGGACTTCAAAACAAGCCTATGGGAAATCCAAAATTGCTACCATAATATATCTTGCTAGCTTTGAAATAGCTGCTCCTGCCATTGAATTTGACATAATCAAACAAAACAAAAGAGAATAAAACCCAACCCAACAAAACAATACAAACAATATAGGACTTCCAAGACAAGACCATAGAGAATCAACAATGGCTGCAACCCTCAGAAGAACAGCCTTCCCATATGTCACACTGTATACCAATATCCTCTGAGCCTATGATCAGACCGCTGGCCCTAGACCTGCAATGTTAGTGAAACTCCAAAGCACCACAGGCATCCAATTGCATTTCACCTCCATAGCTATCATCACAGCCTGTTTTTCTCTGGATAAATCAGTCACTTACGGTGTATATGTGGGGTGGGGGGTTGGTACTTCTTGTTTGCCGGTCCGCACACTGGAAGGGGTTGGGGTCTGCCTGTTTCCAGTTTGGTGGTGGCCCATGCATGGCGCTGATTCCCAGATGGGATTTGCTTGCTCTATTATATGTTTTTAAATACCAGGAACCATATTATACACAAAACTTTAGAAACTACAGCGGAGTTAGATTTCAAAATACCTCAGTTTCCTAAGATATGCTATTTGATGTTCAAATGAATTTTCTCCTTTAAGATATTTTAGTGATTGTGCAAAGGTTGTTATATTAGCCGTGAAATATATCCATAACATTTACTTACAATAAGATAGGTAGTAGATCGATTTTCAGACTGGCACAGTTTTGCCTTCATTAAAAACTGAGTTTAAGAAAATGTCTTAAAATTAATTTAAGAAAAGTTCATGAAATATGTAAAAGAGTTGCCTGTGTTTGCAGTTATGTGACAAAACTACCCTTTTACAGAGTTTCAAAGGGCTCAGGCCCAGACTGGACACAGGTTAGTATTTCACTTGCAGTATTTTTACTATACCTTGTCCCACTTCCCCGTCATCACAAATTTCTTTCTCTTACTTTAGTTACAGTAAGAACTCTAGCTCCCTTCATTTTCTTACTTTATCAAAACAAGGCAAGATTTATTAAGTATGCATATGCATTTGTTGAATAGCTAGTGACATTTTGCTGAAACATATTCAAACTAAACATTACCTCATCTAGACACTTAGGTATTTTGTTTTACACTGAAATGCAATATGAAAGATTATTCCCAGTAAAGGAAATGGCATATGAAAGTAAGTAAGGAAATACAGTGAAAGAATGAACAGAGGGACCCTTAAAATTAGAATAGATCTTTTCTATTAAACCAGAGGGAAAACCTAGGTAAGGATTTGGGGATGAGAACAACAAGAAATGGTAATCTCCTATTTCTACTTCCAATATGAAATCTATCCCAAAACAGAGGATACTGGAATGTTGATCTTTTCATCATCTTTGATATTGTCATCTTTCATTACCTTTGTTGTATTTTTATCTGAAATACCTGAGATCTGAGATCTCCTCCTCTCCCCTGGCCTAAGTCTGTCTCTGAAATACTGAAATAGAGAAGAGATGATGCTTGTGCCCACTAACCCAGTGCAGGTCTGTGTCCTGAGTCTCACAGGCATGATTGCATCACTCACATGGACACAATTCAGTTTTTTCCAAGGGTGCCCAGGGACAGATTAAATCAGGACTGCTTGAGGTGCTTATACAAAGTGCAAGTTTCTGGGTATGTTACAGTTTCAGTCTTCTGGGAATCTTAAGCACATTAAATTTTGGGAACACCAAGATGCAAGTTTTAGCTCAATTTTACAGAAGAGGAAACGAGAAAACAGATGCACAGTACAGGGAAAAGTAACCTGTCCACAGTCATCTGTGATCTGAGCAGCAAGGGCTGGCTCTTAACCTCTGCCCTACCCTCAGCAGTACTGCATCTAGTGCTGCATCTTTCAAGGTCCTGAGTATATCAGGAGCTGATTTCCTCAGCTATCAATACCCTCTTCCACTGCCAGAATCAACTTATATAGCAGTTGTATGAATAAGTATTAGTATCAGACTGCCTGGGTTCAAATCTTGGCCCCAACACTCATCAGAAACACGATCCTTTGTTTATCACTTAACCAACTTGCTATGTCCCAGTTTTTCTATGACACAACGTGGATAACAGTACCTACTTCACTGAGTGGGTGTGATGCTTAAATGAATTATTATACAGAATTGCTTAAAATAATATCTGGTATATTTTAAATGTTGTCTGTGTTAGATGTATTTCCTGCTTAAGCTTAAACCTACTCTTAACTAAACCCTGGCCATATAGCACCTCTAAGTCAAGGTATATTTTATGCCTCATGGTAGGCTTGATTTTGAAGCTGTAGTTAATTTTTAAAACATCTGCAGCTTTGATGATTGCTCTTAGGTTAATACTACCACTGTGCTTGTGACTAAGGGTGATATTTGTGATATTTATAATTGTGACTTTATAAACTCAGAAAAGCAGCCAGATAAATCTTATTTTGTAACATGGTATATATTTAAATTGATGGATAACTGTCACCACTCAAAAATAACTAGTGCTTGAACAAAAGCTTGAATCTTATAGTAGTTTTGCTATAAATATTGGAAGAACCTTGAAAACATCAAATTATACAGTGTAGCCCATTTGTCATTTTCTACCAGCTCCTTCAAAGCATGTCCAAAAAGGAAAAAAAGTTCAATCTTCTGTTGTAATATTTGGATGATTTATATTCTTCTTACTGCTTTCACTTCAATTTTTCTTTTACTGAACCCTAATAACAGAATACATTAATATAAACAAGATTAAAGAGATCACCACATTGGTTAAAGAGCTTTTTAAAATTGTAGTAAATACATTCAAAATGAAATTCAACCTCTTAACAAATGCAGTATAGTTAGCTATAGTCATGGGGAACAGCAGGTCTATAGAATTTATTCATCTTGAACAACTAAACTTTACACTTACTAAAGAGCAACTCTTCATTTTTCCTTCCCCTCCACTTTTATGACCCTGACTGTTTTTGACCCTTCATATAAGTGTAATCACACAATATTTCTTCTCTACAACTGGTTTATTTCATTTAGCATAATATCCTCTTGGTTCAGCCATGTATAAGGGTCATAATTTCTCCACATCCTCCACTGACAATTCTTACCTTCTGGGTTTTTTTTTATAATAATCATACTAATAGGTGTGAGGTGTTATCTTACTATGGTTTTGATTTACATTTCTTTAATGGTTTGTGATTTTGAGAATCTTTACATATACTTGTCTGCCATTTGTGTGTTCTTTAGAGAAATGTCTACCCAAATCTTTTGTCCATTTAAAATGGGTTTCAGTATTTGTTTTTATACTGAGTTGTGTAAGTTCTTTATATATTTTGGATATTTGCTCCTTATCAGATACATGGTTTGAAAATGTTTTCTCTCATTCTATACATTAATTTCTCTATTAATTCGTCCATGCTGTACAGTTTTTACTTTAACATAGTTCCACTTGTTTATTTTGATTTGTTGCTTGTGATTTCATATCATAATCAAGAAATCATTGTCAGAGTCTTTCATCTATGGTTTATTTTAGGACTTTGATAGTTCTAGGATCTGCATTTCAATCTTTAATCCATTTTAAGTTTATTTGTGTGTTTGGCAGAAAGGCACAATTTCATTCTTTTACACGTGGCTATTCTAATATCATTTGTAGACAAGACTCTCCTTTCTCCCTTGAGTGTTCTTAGCATTCTTGTTAATGATCAATTGACGAAATATTCATGAATTTATTTCTGAGCTCTCTATTTTGTTATATTAGTCTATGAGTTTCTTTATGTCACGATGTTTTAATTACAGTAGCTTTGTAATATATTATGAAATCAAGACTCATGATGCCTTCAGTTTTGTTTTTTGTTTGTTTGTTTGTTTTCTTCTCACAAGTCTTTTAGCTATTTGAGTCAATAGTTCCATATGAATTTTATAATCATTTGTAGGGAAATGTCATTGATGTACCAATAGACAATGTATGCAATATGTTGATCACATTGGTAGTATGGACATTTTAACAGTATTAACTCTTGCAATACATGAGCATGAAATATGTTTTTATCTGTTTGTGTTTTCTTTAACTGTTTTCATTAATGTATAGTAGTTTTCAATGTAAATTTCTTTCACCTGCTTAAATTTTTTCTATAAGTATCTCATCCTTCTTAATGCTAGTATAAATGAGAATATTTTCTGGATTTCCTTTTAGATTTTCACTTTGTTAGTGTATAGAAACACAACTAACTTTTGTAGGTCAATTTGTATACTGCAGCTTTACTAAATTCATTTACTACTTTTAACAGTTTTCTTTAAGCCTTTTTTTTTTCAAGGTAAATCTCTAGAATTCTTTTCAATTTTTATTTTTTATTACTACATGTTTTCAGTACATATTGATTATATTCCTAATGAGGAGCCAGTACATGTGTACAACTTACTTCTTTTCTGTATATAAGATCAGGATGCTGGGGGTTGTGGTACACAGTTGTAATCCAGGCACTCAGGAGGCTGAGGCAAGAGGACTGCCATGAGTTCAAGGCCATCCTGGGCGACATAGTGAGTTCAAATCCAGCATGAGCTACACAGTCTCAAAAAAAGGATGGGGGGGAAGATCATGAAATCTGCATGTAAAACTAATTTACTTCTTTCTTTCCAACTTAAGTACTTTATTTGGTTTCCTTATTGAATTGCTCTGGGAGACACTTCAACTACTAGTTTGAACAGAAGTGTCAAGAGTGGCTATCCCTACTTCCCTACCGAAATCTGAGACAAGCGTTCAGTATTTCACTGTTGAGTATGGTGTTAACAGTAGGCTTTTAATACATGGACTTTGTTAAGTTGCGGTAGTTTCCTCCCAGCCTTAGTTTGTTAACAGTTTTCATAGAGAAAAGCTTTGAAGCATTTACCAAAATCTAACAACTTCTCATGTTTGGTTGAAGTTTGAACATGAGCAAATGCTCTCCACATTAAAGTGTAGTAATGCTTTTAGTCAGGAATACTGGGAACTTCAGAAAATAGCTTTAAAGTTCATTTTTCAACCAAAATCTATATTTCGTCAGTTCCTAAAGCTACCTGATTTTTTTTTTTCTACTTAACTAATAAAGCACAGCCACCTCTTCCTTCAGAATCCAGTCATTTCTGCCACATTTACAATGTACCCATCAGGAACATCTGGTGAACTTCCTAATCTTATGATCAGAATATCATTTTATCTTCCTTACTAACTGACATTTCATGAAATTTTGCTGTGACTAATTTAAAATAAACTTAGGATGAAGACAAACCTCAAAGTGATTGAGTCTAACTCAAGAGCCACAGTCCCCCAGCTTAACGCAAAGGTACCACCAGACAGAATGGCCATGAACTGCACAGCGACCCAGCAAAACTCAACAAACGGTACCTCAACCCCAAGCCAGGCACTTCTTTGTAAATTTCCGATACTATTTAAGTGCTGCTTCTTCTCCCTTTGCCAGCTATTGAGAGGATTTTCATAACTGTTTCATATAGAGAAAAATGACTTTCACAGTCCATGTTCGCTTTTTTTATTTATTTACTTATTTATTTTTAGAGTAGAGTATTTATTGAGAGAAATAAACTTCTGTCTGAAAGAGAGACAGTAGGGGTTCTAAGTGGATTGCTTTTTCGAGGGACTTTTATGGAGTAAAACCACAAGGTGAGATGGCTCCAAGGTGGGGAAAACTTGGGAACTCACAAGTGAGCATAAGGTAAGACAGAACTATGGTCAACCAATAAGATTAATTACTCAGGTAGAAATTGATTAAATTGGGAATAAATGGGGAAGCAAGTCACATAGCAAGCGAACGTGCGTACAGAGCAGTGACACTTCCTGTACGGAGTTGGGAGTTGGGATGGTGACTCCTGGCTTCCTCAGGGTGATAGAGAGCTATTTAGAATATAAAACCTTAGGATGTGAGTGCATTTGCTTGATCTTTTGTCTTGAGGCCTGGCCCACACTGGAAGGTGTCTTTCTCAACCACAGTTGCAAGGTATCTGGTCTTCTGCACTGGCTTCTTCAAGGCCCAGCCCTATCTGATTGCCTATAATTTTTCTTTCTAACTCAGTTGCCTGTAACAATCCCTCCTCTGAAGAAGTAACCCAAACTGCCATGAAGGAGTAATGGGTGACAACCAATCTGTCTTCTTCAGACTAAAAGGGGTCGTAGTTGTTGATCAGCAATCAGGGACACTTTGCAGAAGTTCTATGTAATGGCCCTTGAAAGACACCAGGCATTGTTAGCTGGTGTAGGCATATAACTTTAAGTCTGGAAGAGACAAAGGCAAAGAAACAAGTATGTATGGGCCAAACAATAGAATTAATAGGATAATTATGAGTACAGTTAAGAAAGATTTCTACCATGAGGAGCTACTAATGGCTTCCCATAGGGAGGATAAGGATAAGGTTCGGGGGAATTTTAGAGTCTGACACATCATTGATCTGTCACCTAATTATTGAGATATTAGCAGAAAGATCAGGGTTGACACATGTTGAGGCCTTAACTAACTATACTCAGCGAGCCTTAAATGAAACTGCAGCTGGTCTCTCTCTCCTAAATAAAAAAAAAATTAATAAAACAGAAAATTCTCCAAAGTCAGATGGCATTAGACATATGAACAGCAACATAAGAGGTACTTGTGCAATTGTAAATACTAAATATGTGTCCATGTTCACTTGAAATCCTTAAAAAAAGCCTACCTTTTTTCTGGTAGTGGTCACAGAAACTGACTCTTCAATGTTTAGTTACCTCACATGATCAGTATAGCCAATCTCCTCTTGGTTTGAGAACAGGTATTTATCCCACCAAACAAAGGTGAGTCTATTCCTATTCAGAATGGACTTTAGAAAAAGGCCACTTCTCAAAACGGAGCAATGAATGAGAAAATTCCTCTTCCTCACATGTCAAGTGATAACAGCCTAGAAGATGAAGCTAAGAGAATCGGGAAGAACTCAGAGAATCACAGAGAAGCAGAAGAGACAGAGGCAAACCACTGATACAATGAACCTGATAGAGCCCCACCCCCAACTCTGGACAGATAGGTATTATAGATGTGCTGTGTATTATGTAAGACAATACATGTATTCTTCTCCTAGCTACTTTGAATAAGCATTTACCATTGCTTAAAAGTGAAATCATCCTAATTACAATCACATTGGTCCTATCAATTGCTCCAGTTTG
Source organism: Dolichotis patagonum (assembly GCA_004027295.1). Classification (NCBI taxonomy): domain Eukaryota; kingdom Metazoa; phylum Chordata; class Mammalia; order Rodentia; family Caviidae; genus Dolichotis; species Dolichotis patagonum. Next base: position 11,230 of record PVJX010030877.1, read on the forward strand.
GTTTGTATCACTGATCTCTTTCTTGTTTCATGCATAAAAGTGTTGTTGCTGTTGATGAGGATTAGCATTTTTCCAACTATTGCCTGGGTAGATTGTATTCTATTGTTTATAGTCACATATGAATTCTCCATGTCATATTTGTGCCTCTCTTCCCTCACCCTTGTCCCATTTAGAAATAAAGGACCTTGACCAGTTTGGTGAATGGAGAACAGAAGAACAGGAAATAAAAATCATTTGGTGAAACAGAACATTTCAATCAGAAATTGCCTAATTAGTTCTCTACAGTTTTCCTGAGTCACTACTTTAAAATATTGAAAGCAGCTGTATTTTACTGTGTGCTTAAGATGGGCTGAGTATTTGACACATTACTCATTTAATCTCCACTGTAAATTAAATATTATCCCTACTAATGAGAAAATGAGATGTGGACAGTTAAATTACTTGCTCAAGTCACAGAGCTAAAAAGTACAAAAGGCTATAGAATTACCCTCTGCCATATACAACTAGGGAATAAGGTAGATACATACAATAATTATCTTTAAACAATAAGTAAAAATATAAGACTGTGATCCCTAGAGAAGACAAATAAATTACGTAAATCTTATTCTGGATTGCTTTACAGAAAATCAGATATCAAAGAGTTTGGCTGAAGTTCAAGGAGGTTTTTGAAAGCTAATTGTTTGTGGGACATAGGAGAAAGTTATTAAAAAACAGAGTTTCAGAAACTCTAATGTATTCTTTTAAGATTTTGCTAAATACTAATATGCACTTTTGTAGGAGGAAACTCCTTGAGGCCAGGCTAAGTGCTAGAGAAAAGAATTTCCAGGGAGCTGTCAATCAGAGGTCTCAGGATTCAGAAAGGTAAAAATAGGACTTCATTTGAAACACGGATCATTAGAGATCTGGGAAGGGCCACAGGTTAGTAGAGGTAAAAAGAGCCTTGACCTAAAAGCCACTTTAGACTTGCCCTTAAGAAAGCTTATAAACAAAGACTCTAAAATATCAAGTTAATTTTAAAGTAAATTAATCACTTTCCAGGGCTTAACCACTTTCCAGAACAAAGTCCAACATCTTTTAAATGAGTACAATAATATTTAACACTCAGCAACGCAAAATTTACATGGTGAATCATTCAACAGAAAACCAACAGACATGAAGAAACAGGAAAGTGTGGCTGGTAAATGGGGAAAAAAATTGTTAATAGAAAGAGATCTAGATGATGGAATTAGCAGATAATGATTTTAAAGCAACTATAATAAATATCTCAGTACACTCAAGAGTTCAAATGAAGGCAATAAAGAGAGAAAAGGGAGTTACAGAAAGAAACATGAAGCTTCTAGAGCAGAACAATGTAACATTTTAAATGAAAAATTCATTGGGTGGAGTTTTAATATCCAAAATTAAATACAGAAATAAGACTGCAGAAAAATAAACAGAGCTTCATTAACAATATCAAGCACTCTAACCCATGCTATTAGTGTTCCAGAAGGCAGACAGGGTTATAAATAATATTTCAAGGATTAATAGTCAAATAGTTTGCAAATTTCATGAACACCATAAACCCAGTTCCAAAAGCCTTTACAATCAGTAAGACCAAGATAAATATAAAGAAATCAAAATTGTTAAAAACGAAAAGGAAAAAAATCTTGAAAGCTGCCATTGGAAAAAAGAAATCATTACTACTAAGGAACAAATATCAGAATAGTCACAGGTTTTTACAAGAAACTATGCAAACTGGAGGCAGTGGCGTGACAACTTTAAAGTTCTGAGAGAGGGCGGGGGGTATGGCTCAGTGGCACAGTGCCTGTTTGGCAACCACAAAGTCCCAAGTTAGATTCCTGATTTAAAAAAAAAAGTTCTGAAAGAAATTAAACCTAAAATTCTATAGCTGGGGGGAAAAAAATCTGTCAATAATAAATGTAAACAAAGGCTTTTAGACCACAAAATCTAAGAGAATTCATTATGAGCAAAAAATGCACGACGAGAAATGCAGAGGGAAGTCTTTCAAGCAGAAGGGAAATGAGGCATGGAAACATATTTCTGCACAAAAGGATGAAGAGATGTAAAACAGGGATAAATATAAACTTCCATTTGAATCTTCAGAAATTGTTTCTTGGTACATTGTCAAAATAACAGCAATGAAATTTAAATGCCTCTTTTGACTTGAGAGTTTTATGCATCTCTAAACAAAGTGGCCTTCCTTGACCCATTTCTGACAGGGATGTTAAAGTACCTACACTGATTTTCTTATTTGCTCTTTGCTGATGCTTGATCTGCTTTTCCCGGAGATTCTCAGAGGATGTTGGCTGGCCCACTCCCTATGATGGCAAAGCCAGAATTCAAATGTAGGTTTGTTAGGAATTTGAGACACTTTGATCAGCGAAATGAAGAATACGTAATTTCTTAAGTAAAATTCTAATGAAATAGTTCCCTACTGTGCTTCTGGCATGATCTTCCTCATGTAAGATAAATCCCTTAGAAATGAAGATTTTTTTTTTTTTAGTTAGAGGATTCTAAGAATCCTTTTTTTTTTTTGCTTATTTACGACTTAGTTTCCAAAAATGAAGATAGATTTCAGAAATCAGTTGTAATAAAAAACTACTGATAATGATACAGATTCATAATCCTTTATCTGTAATGACACAATTCAAAAACTTTTAAAAAGCAAAAGTTTCAAAATAACCTAGTGGTAAAATCTGACCTAACATGAGACTATAATATAGTTTGTGTGAAGATTCATGTTTCATTGAAGAAGCACAGTGTTTAGTTCTGGGGTGCTCTGGACATTATGCAAAATATAGTAGTGTATTTATCTTATTTCTTCTACAAAATCCAAAAAACTTCTAAGTTCTAAAATACATTTGAATTGGCTTTGAAGATTTTAGGGCCTGTAATATATGTAGTATTTACTGAGAACTTACAATGTTCCAGGAGCTACTCTGAGAGCTTTATATTTGTTAAATCATTTGCATTTATTAGCATAATTGTGATGTTTCCCAAACTGGGCCATTTTCAAAAGAATATGCAATCCAAGAGTGCTTGAAAAAAATAAAAGGAAACAGATATTTAGTACACTGCAGTCCATTGCAGAACTTTGATCTCTCTTCCTATATTACCTGGCAGAACTCAGGTCTCAGGGATCCTTTTTCAAAAAGTATGTGTTTTGGGTGGGTCTGTTGCATTTGGAGATCAGTTTCAAAATCTTTAGCCTCTGTGAAGGAAGGGTTGTGCTCACACACATTCATTGACTCATGCACTGAGCAGAAAGACAAAAACTCTTCTTATGCTAGATCCTATTTTTCTTAAAATCACCAAGTTATGAAAGGGAAAAAAATGAAGAAAAAGAGAATGAAAATCTAGATTACACTTCTATGTATAGTGAATCACAAGACAAGTTCTACTTTATAGTTTTGAACAGTTATTTGTTAAAACAACAAATACATATAGTACTGCATTAGGAAAATTATTTATACAAAATAAGACTGTCTGATGAGAGAATTTTATTCTTCCTTAGAGTGCTAAATAAATATTTATTAGCTTCTAAGGATAAATGACTAATCATATTTGTTTAATACTTTAATACCTGTCTTTAGTTATTCATTTCTCAATCCATAGATCTAAATCATATCAATAGAAAATGGATTTTCATGCTAGCTTGAATAGTAAAATATCACCAGTTAAAATTCCCATACTAATGACTTTACCCCATTATGTAGAAAAGAAAGGTTAAAAAAGCCTCAACTAGATCATAAATCACCATATTACATTTACTACAAGCTTACAAGCTTAACATCTCCAAATCATACTTGTACCCTAATTTCAAGAGCTATGTAAGCAAAGATAAAAAGAACAATTACCCGACTTGCTCTCTAATGTAATATAAAAGATAAGCAATTTATCATAATTGAGGAAAGGGGCCGTACTATCCTCATTCATCTAATGCTATAGAAATAAGACACATGGTGAAATGCATCTTCACTACACAGTACTTAACAGTGATTTATAAAAATAAAGCAAATTTTGTCTAGGGACCTCAGACTAATTTATTCATAAGAATTATGATGAGAGAAAAAATTTCCACACTTAAAACATCTAGACATAATCCCAAATAATTCTACTGACACCTGACTTTATGTCTTCTAGCTTTTATTAATTTAGCTCACTCAGTATAAACCTTTTTAAAATTTTTTATTTATTTTATTTTAAAAGGGAGTAAAATTAAACACAACAAAACATAACAGAACGGGACATAAGAAAGCATAAATGTCAAAGCTAGACAACCAGAGATCTTCACTATCTGTCATATTGTCTCTTGTTTTCTTCCAAATGGTTGTCCTTACCTTTGCATAAGGAGAGCTCATACTAAATAACATAGCCAATCTTTTCACAAGCTGTGTAGTTCACTGGCTCCCACTTGCTAGGCAGGGGGGAGGGGAGGGGGGTCACGGGATGGGGGACAGGATGACATGAGATGTCTGATTCTCAGCCCACACTCAGGCAGGATCACAGTCGCCCCCCAGAGACAGGAAGAGTTCCTTGTTCTCCCAGCACCCCAAGTCAACCTCATGGTGCAGGTCCCGATACGCCAGGGTCTCTCTCCTTCGAGCTGCCAAAAGTCTGCCACACTCTCAGCCGCCCCCCGGTGGGGGGGAGTTCCTTGTTCTCCTGGCAGCCCAAGTCACCCACATGGTGCAGGTCCCGATGTGCTAGGGTCTCTCTCCTTCAGGCCACCTAAAGTCTGCCACACTCTCAGCCGCCCCCCAGAGAGGGGAAGAGCTCCTTGTTCTCCCAGCACCCTGAGTCAACCACATGGTACAGGTCCTGAGGCACCAGCGTCTCTCCCCTGCAGGCCCCCCAAAGTCTGCCATACTCACCTGCTATTTCTTTCTGATGAATTGACCATTCCATTTCCAAAGTTCTGAAATGGCCATCAGACCACAGAAAGAATTCTCTTTAGGCTCCTGTTTGAAACCAGCAGCTACAGTGATCTGCTGGCCTTGCTTCAGGGTCACCAGTATAAACTCTTATTTCCAGGTTTTTTTATTGAATAAAAGAAAATAGAATCAACTATGAATCCTACCTGCTGTAAAAGAACAAAGAACTTTTAGTATAGTGTGGAAGGTATGGATATTTTACTGTTTGATTTGAGTCTGACAAATCAAAATGTTTGGAAAGCAATGTTTGATCTGTTGTCCCAGTTAGGTTCCCCTGGACCAGACCCTCAGATGGAGATTTCTATGCAGAGAAGTGCTCCTGTAGCAATGGGTAAAGAAGCATAACAAAGAAGAAAATTAATCCAAGAAGGAAAATTCTTGGGACAGCAGTTTTAGTCTGATTCCACAGATCCTTGGAGTATACACTGTTACCTCAAAGCTTTACCCCAAAGCAAGGGAGCTAAACTTTCATCTCTAAAAGTGATCATTCATTAGTTAAGCATGACCCTAAGGGATCATAAAATTCTAAGCTCATCTAGCTTTCTGTGTTTTTGGGTAAAGCTGTTCCAGTAGCCTGAGGACAGTATTTTGAAGTAAAATGCTGTTAAAGAAAAAGCACATGAAAGCAGGGGAGGAGGAATAGAAGTAAAAGTGGTCTAAAGGATCTAAGTAAAAATCCCAAGGTCCACGATCAAGAACTGTGGAAGATGATATCCACAGGATACAAGAATTGGACATGTCAACATTTGCCCTTGAATTAATCATCTTTCCATTGTTGAGACAAAATGATTAACATACACAAATCAAAGGAGAAAAGGTTTATTATTGCTCATAGTTCTAGAGGTTTAAGTTCATAGTAGACTGATCTAAGGCCTAGACATCACGGCAGAAGGGCATGGTAGAAGAAAACTGCTCACATCATGGAAGCCAGGAAGCAGAGAAAGCAAGGAAGAGCCAGAGATAGCAAGAGGGATATGCTCCTCAAACCCACCTCTCAGTGACCTGTTTCCTCCAGTTGGCCCCACCTCCCAGCAGCACATTCAGCATAATGATTAAATACCCTTCCCAAAGCCCCACTTCCAAATATATGACCTCTTTGGGGTACATTTTTGATCCAAATCTTAGTAATTCCCTCATAGATAGGTACATTTCAACAACCATCTATGTATAAGACAAATTCAAAGAGCTAAGAGATCCAGGCGAGAAATTGGCTATATCATAGATATAAGGAAAAAAAAATACTGAACAGGTTAGGAAGGACAGTTTCACATCCCTTTCCCAAGTCTGAGCATACAATGCAGAGTGAGATACCATCCCAGTGAGGAAAGAAGAGTCAAGTGAGTACCTGACTTTTCTCTGGACCCCAGCTCCAGACACATGACGTCCAGGTTGGAATGCACAGATGCAACCTCTAGGCCAGCACCTCAGGATACAGGCTGTAGGCAGGCCTAGTGTTAGGCTGGTCTTTATGGCCCCAGGTTGACCCAACAGAACTATGCCTCAAGCCCTCTTCAGATCCATACAAGCCCCCATACTCCAGACCAGGCCAATGGCCATAGGCTAGCTAAGGTTCAGGCTCACTCTAACAAACCCATAATTGAAGATTACCCCAGTAGACCTCAGTGTCAGGCTGGTTCCTATGGACTCAAACACCTAGACACTGTGGATCTGGGTTGCAGCCCAGCCCCTTTAGATTAGAGACCCATGCCTGGCCCTAGCCAGCCACCATAAACTCAGATTCAAGGTTCATGTCAGTGCCAGGCTGGCTGGGGAGAGTCTAGGGGCACAAGTTCCAGACTTGGCCTTATGAGCCAGCATCTGCCACTCATAAGCACCCAAACTCCGTATTACCCTCTGTGGACCTAGACCCTGGGCTAACCTATGTTCACCCAGATACCAGAACAGGCTGCTCAAGAACTCTAGAAGCAAAACTATCATAGACCCCAGAAGAAAACCTACCAAGATGTGATGTAAACACACAAAGGTAAAGGACACTGCCTGCCAACACCTGTCTGTAAACTCTGGCAGAAGTGTATTCTTCTTCAAATATGCAAACATCAATTCACATCCACAAGGATAATGAATTATCAGAGAAATATGATACCACCAAAAGAGCAACACGAATAGCTGAATCTGAAGAAATGCAAATCTATAAACTTCCTGACAAGTCAAAATAATCATTTTACAGAAGCTCGGTAAGCTATAAGGGAACACAGATTTGTTTGATGGACAACAAAGCAAAACCATTAAAGTAATACACAAACAAGATCAAAAAGTTCAACAAAGATTTGGAAACTACAAAAAAAGAACTGAATAGAAATTCTGGATCTAAGGAAAGCAAGGACTGAAATGAAAAATGCCACAGAGAGCGGCAAGGACAGACTCAAGGAGAAGAGTCAGTAGACTTCAAAATATGTCACTAGATACAACTAGAAGAAAGAAGAGAAAAACCTGCAATAGACACATAAAAGATGAAGAGAAAAGAATCATCAAAACATCTCATTAACCAACAAAACAAAACAAAAACAAACAAGCAAACAAAAAAACCAGAGGCTCAGTGTTGGCCATAGGTGGAAATCTTATTTGGGTCCAGTTTGGTTTGTGACCAGAATTGTTAAGAGAATTGAATTTACTACCACTGTAGTGTGGCTTATAGTCAACTTTGTCTTCTAACAAAATACTCAAGATAATTAGCTTATGAAGATAACAGGCTTATTTTGGTTCAAAGTTTTGGAGATTCCAGTTCAAAATCAGATGGCCCAATTGCTATGAGCCTCTGGCAAGCAAAATATCATGGTAGGAACATGCACCAGAGCAAAATCATTCATCTCATGGTCAGAAAGAAAAAGAATGAGCAAAAATGGTGTCAGGGTCCTATTGCCCACTTCAAGGAAATGGTCCCAGTGATCTAAGGAACTGTTCAAGACACTGTCTCTCAAAGGTTTTACTATCTCCCCATAGTACCAACCTAGAGACCAAGCCTTTAATACATGGTCATGTGGGGGGATATTTAAAATCCAAACTACAGCAAATGATTACTTATCAGTGATTACTTTAAATGTAACTGGATTAAATTCTCCAGTCAATAGAGTAGCTATATGAATAAAGAAAAAATTCAACAATGTTCTGCCTAGAAGAGATGTACTTTAGCTACCAGATTATACATAGGCTGAGAGTGAAGGAATGGAAAAAGATATTCCAAGCAAATGGTAACCAGAACAGCACAAAAGTATGTACACTTAGGTAAAATGGACTTTAATTAAAACCCATTATAAGAGAAAAAGAATTTTATTATGTAATGATTTAAGAGTCAGCTAACCAAGAAGACACAACAGTTGTAAATATGCATGTGTCTAACACCATAGCAACTAAATATATAAAGCAAGTATTAAAAGAACTGAAGAGCTAAGTAGTAATATAGTAACAGTAGATGACTTCAATATTCAACTTTAAATAATGGATAGATTATGCAGACAGAAAATCAATAAGGAAAAAGTAGACATTCAATAACACTAGAGATCAAGTGACCTATAGATAAATACAGGACAATCCATATAGAAACAAGTGTATGCATCATTTCAAGCACAAATGCAAAATAACCTATGATAGATTATATCTTGGGTCACAAAATAAGTCTTAATAAATTTAAGATTAAAATCATATTACAATGATTAAAATCATTGTAAGTGAAATGATATGAAACTAGAAATAACTAAAAGGAAGAAAATTAGAAAGTTCACAAATATGTGGAAATTAACATATACCTGAAAAACTAATAAACCAAAGAAGTAAAACAAAACTCCTACAGCAAACAAAACTGGAAACACAACATATCAAAATTTATGGGATGTAACAAATATAATTTGATGAAGACATTTTATTGTAATAAATGCCTACATTAAGAAAAAAGAAACTATCTCACCTAAAACACCTAAACTTACACCTCCAAAAACTAGAAAAGGAATAATAAACTAAGTCCAAAGTCAGCAAATGAAAGGATATAATAAAGATCAGAGCAGAGATAAATGACATAGGGACCAAGGAAACTATTTTTAAAAATCACTGAAACTAGGAGTTAGTTACTTGATAAGACAGACAAAATTGGTGAACTTTTTCCTAGACTAACTGAGAAAAAAAGAAAAAACAAATATATACAGTTCTGAATGAAAGGGGAGAAATTTGTAATTTATACAAAGAAGTAAAAAGATTGTACAATATTATCTTGAACAACTAACTATACACCAACAAATTGGATAGCCTAGAAGAAATGGACAAATTCCTGGAAATGTATAGCCTGCCAAGAATGAATCATCAAGAAATAAAACATCAAAGCAGTAGGGTGATTAAACCAGTAATCAAAAATCTCTTCAAAAAGACAATTTCAGGATCAGGTAGCATTACTGGTTAATTCTAGTAAACATTTAAAGATTAATTAATACCAATCCATCTCAAACTCTTCCAAAAAATTTTTAGGAGTTGGAAATATTTTTAAACTCATTTTACAAAGGCAGCACTATCTCATTACCAATGCCAGACAAGAACAATAGAAGAAAATTTTGCAAAAATCCTTTTTAAAAAAAATCTATCAAACTAAATTCAATAGCAAATTAAAATGATTATTCACTATAATCAAGTGGAATTTATCCCTGTGATGCAAGGGTGGTTGAACATACACAAGCCAATAAATATACTGTGATACATTTTTAAAATGAAGATGAAAACCACAGGATCATTTCAATAGATGCAGCATTTGACCAAACTCATCATCCTTTCATGGCAAAACTTTCAAAAGATGTATCGAGGGAACATACCTCCACATAATAAAGGCCACAAGAGACAAGCCCACAGATAACATCACAATCAGAGACGAACAGTGAGTTAATATAATTTTGTGCTGTGTTGGCATCCATTTGAATACAAGCTTAGCTTTCTATATCCAGAGGCCAGACTCAGTCACTTTTTTTTAAATAATTTTATTTAAAGAGGAAAAAATAAAACAGAATAAAGGGTAGCAACTGTACAGTATTCCAAGGAAAAAAGGAAAAGTACAACAGCAATAAAACCTAAGAAATTATTACTTGACTAATTACATACTGACTTCTTGGAAATAGTTGTTCAAATTACAAAGTTAAAACATGTAAAGTAGACATTCAAACAGTGAGACTGTTAACAGTTCTGCTCCACGATCTAACAAAAACAACAATATGGTCATCCATCTTACCCACTCAAATATACATGCAATTATATCAATAGGGTAAAATTAAACACAACAAAACAGAGCAAAGTGGATCACAAGAAAGCAATGTAAGACATAAATGTCAAAGCTAGACAATTGGAGATATTCACTGTCTATCATACTGACTCTTGTTTTCTTCCAAATAGTTGTCCATATTGTCACATATAGGGAATTCACATGAAACAACCTAGTATGGAATTGATCTGAGCAGGACGAGGAGGGCATTACAGGTCTTCAAGACCAGACATTAGGGAAGCCATGAATGGCTGTCATAGTGTCTC
>PVJX010030878.1:0-12098 GCA_004027295.1 Dolichotis patagonum
TAGTATATTTCTTGGATATTCTATTCTTGTATATTTTTTTCCTACTGAATTAACTTGAGAATCAGCTTGTCAAATTCCATAAAAGATGCCTTTGATATTTTCATTGGAATTACATTAAATTTATAGATTACTTTGCAAGGAACTGGCATCTTTACTGCTCTGAGTCTTCCCATCAAGGAACATTGGAATGTCACCCCATTTACTCAGACCTCCTTTTTTTATGCCTTTCATAAAATTGTATAATTTTATTCATATCAGCTGATTCCTAGGTGTGATGGTTTTAGCTCTCCCTGGGAATGAAACCTTGTTAGTTTAACACCTCCCCTACCCACCTCACCCCAGGAGCCTAACCTCTACTCTAGGTTTAAAGCCAGCTACCTTCCTCATTCCATTCCCTGGCTCAAACTCCACGCCCTATCCCAGGTCAAAAACCCTGCTGACTAGGGGTGGGGGTGGGCATAGGGCCATGGCTCAGGCCTCTCCTCAGTGCAGCTCCTGGCATGACTGGCTGGAATAGACACCTGGAACTGAAGTATGAACTGCAGGAGTCCTGTCACCAATGCCTCTGTTTTGGGCACCTGGTGGATCAGAGCATGCCGTTTGGCAGCAAAAGGCAGGAGGGAGGTTGAGCTGAGTTCAGGGAACTGGCAAGGTCAAGAGGACGGGTTTTCAGGCCCTTAAGTTCATCATCAAAGGGGCCAGACAAGAGGAGAAACTGAGCCAGGGATTTAGCTCAGCAGTGTAAGCGCCAGACTGGCAAGCACTAAGTCATGAGTTCAATCCCTGGTACAAAAAAAAAAAAAAAAAAGAGGGGAAACGGGAGAGCCAGGCTGATGCTTGACACTAAAGCTGATGCAGCTGAAATGCCTTTCTTTGTGCTGCAGAGTGTCTGTGGCCTTGGAGCCAGGAGACCCTGCCATTCACTAAATTGTATTTTCTCAGAAACCCAGTGTCCTCCCCAGCAAATAAAGGTGAGTCCTATGATATATCTAATAGTTTCTTTGTTCATCTCCCACTAGACTGTTAACTCTATATAAGCAGGAACCTGAGTTTATTCATGTGCAGGGCTGCTATGAGCTCTCTGTGCTCCTGAAGGATTAGAGAAAGGCATCATGGGCAAGACATAGTTCTTCAAGGCCACAGCTGGGCAAACAGGTCAGCTTTTTTTTTTTTTTTTTTTGGTACCAGGGCTCGAACTCATGATTTTGTGCTTGCAAGGCAGGCACTTATGCCACTGAGCTAAATCCCCGGCAGACAGGTTGAACTTGGGTCCCCACGTTCCCCTGGAATAGCATCCCTGTGCACTGGCACCTGCCCTGAAATTGCACCCTGTGGTGAGCACAGGCTGGCAGCTGGATGGTGCTCAAGAAATGTGTTGACTAAATAGATGATTAGTTGTGGGGTTTGGAGAAATATGTGAGATAATTGTTTTTCCTTGAAGGGATCTCACTTGTGCTCAAAAGGAAGTCCTCTGCTTCCAGGTGCAGAATAACACCGAACTTGCTTCATTTGATGTGTTTCTTCAGAGGCCAGGGATGGTGCCTGCTAACACCTTGGATCAGAGTCCTACAGCAATGGACCAGTCTGGTGACCCAGTGGAATGGAACACCAATTGCACAAGGCCTGAAGCATCAATGAAGCATCCTCCCCAGGAGGAGCCTGACTTGTTAACAAAACTTTCAGTAACCCAGGGAAACAAGGAAGCCTGGGCAGGTTCTCTGAGGAGGGGCAAGAGGAGGAGGTGCTAACTATACAAGGAGCAGAGAAGAGCATTCTAGGCCAGGGTCCAATGTGCAAAAGTCACTGAGGCTACAAGGAGGTTGCTTAGGCCCTTCGGCACGGACAGAGTGGCTGGCCCTAGATGCATTGCCTGCCAACATTTTCAACAATTAGTGGTCATTTGGGAGTTCCTGCATCATTCTCCTCCCTGTGAACTTGGTGAGATTCATATAAGTGAGACAAAGTCATTGCATTTCTGTCTTCTTGGCCCCAGCATGGACTTCATCTCTTTGTATGGAGTTGACAGAACCATCTTATGAGCCAGCTAAGAGTCCCAGGTCCTCTGTGTGTTCCCTGTGGACTATGCCAACCCCTCCCAGCCTCTCTCCATCTTTAGAATGAGAATAAGAATAGTGACCTTGCTGAGTCATGGGAAGATCCTTGCCTTGACAATAAAGCCAAATAGTGTAAAAACAAAGGAAATATCATTAAAAACTCCAGGAAAAACATAAAGATGCAGAATGAAAGGAATAAACAAGGATGTTCCTTGACTCAGCAATGAAAAATATTCAGATGGTCATGATAATCCTTAAACTCGCTTGCTTTCTTTTTTCTTTCTTTCTTTCTTTCTTTCTTTCTTTCTTTCTTTCTTTCTTTCTTTCTTTCTTTCTTTCTTTCTTTCTTTCTTTTTCTCTTCTTGCTCTGTATTGGCAGGAACTTCCCATATGATACTGAACAAAGCAGTGATAGTGGGCAGTGTGACTTTTTCCTTGACTTTGCAGAGAATGACGCTAAGGTGCAAATCAAGTACGACTGCTAGTTAAGTTACTGTGACAATGATGAAAACTGAATCATCACAAAACTTTTGAACATTTTAGTGTTGCAATGAAATGGTCATTTTTATGCTCCAATCATTCCTTGGCTATGTGGCCTTGTGGCAAAGTCTAAGTCCTTGGAAAGCCCAGCATTTGAGCCTCCCAGCTTTTCCTAACCCTGCCATCTTAACCACTCTTTTGTTGCTGGGATGCAATTCCCAAAATCTGCCACTTAAAAGAGGAGGGGTTTATTTTAGTGCCCAGTTATAGTCCATGGTCAGCTGGCTCTGGTGGAAGGGCTTTACAGAGGCAAGGGTGCTTATTATGGCAGTCAGGAAGCAGTGGGGAAGGGAGCCAGGCAGGGACCCAGAATTTACAGATTATACCCCAGTGACCTGCCTCCAACCCGGTCCCACCTCTTAACAGCACACTTAGCACCAAACTCATCTGTGGATTAATCCAGAAGCCCAACTTCTGAACACATTAGGCCTTTGGAGGACAACTCGTATCTAAACCATGACACTCACACATCCCATTCCAAACAATGCTTGATGATATCTTGACTTTTTTTTTTGGTCCTGAGGATTGAACTCAAGATCTCATGAATGCTAGGCAAGTGATGTACCACTGAACTCCATCCTAAGCCCTTTCTTTATTTATTTTGAGACTGCATCTTGATACATTATTCAGGATGACCTCGAGCTTATGATCTTCCTGAGTAACTAGGATGATAGATGTGCATCACTGTGTCTCTTCTTTCTTTTCTTTCTCTTTCTTTATTTGTGGTACCTGAGATTGAAGCCAGGGCCTTTGCATTGAGCTGTGTCCCCAATCCTTTTTTTATTTTGAGTCAGGATCTTATTATGTCACTAATTTGTCCAGGCTGGGCAATCCTCCTGCCTCAGCCTCCCATAGTGTGGGATTACAGGCATACTCCCCTATACCTGGCTCCAGTAATATCTTGACTTCTGTGTTAGAATACCTGCTTGATGCCTCTTGCCCCTGTTTTGGCACATGGTCTTTCCTTTCTCTTCCTCTTTATCAACTCTTTTCTTTCACAGGCCTGCTCATCTCTTTGGGGATGCTTTCCTCTCACCCTCTGGGGCTTTTGGTATAAGACTTTTATAGTCCAGACACAGGATTCAGCCCACACTTGAGTCCTTAATTGATCTGTCGCATAAATACATAAATGAATCTTTGACTAAAGCTCTAGGTCACATAAGGAAAATCTTGTTCTTCCAACAGAGCCAGCCCCTAAACTTCCAACACAAGCTCGAAAATTTGTCTTTTGCTTTTATACTCAAATAACAATTTGGCTGGAAATAAAATTCTTGAGTCACACTGTCTTTCCTTGATGCTTTTGTAGGTATTGTTCTATTGTATGCTAATACTGGAAGCTACCGGGAAGAAGCTGGAGGCCAGCCTGATACCCCCTCCCACTTGTTCCTGTTCGTCTAGGTACCCAAACGATTCTTTCTTAACTTTGCCATCTGATACTTTTTTAAAATCAGAATATATTTTGGTATTGTTCAGTGTTCTTGGGTCTCATTAATTCTTCAATATTTCCCATTTTTTTCTAAAACATTTTCTTGAATTATGCCTTAAAATATTTGTTAAATGATACTGTTTTACAAAAAAAAGCAGTCAGGCATGGTGGCACAGGCCTGCAATAGCAACATGTGGGAGGCTGAGGCAGGAGGATTGCCACAAGGCCAGCCTGGGTTACATAAGCAAGTTCAAGACCGGCCTGCACTACACAGGGAGATCCTGTTTCAAAAAAAAAAAAAAAAAAAAAGGTTTATTTAGTTCATAGGTCTGGAGGCATAAGGTCCAAACAGCATGGCACAAGTTCTTGCAAAGGTCCCCCTGAGCTGTATTACATTACAGTGAGAACATATATCTACCTCTGTGTCCATGGAGTCACCCTCTGTCTATAAAGCCACCAAGGATTCAAGCATGGGAACTCTACCCTAATGACCTAAACTAACCACTTTCCAACACTCAACCTGTAAACACCATAGTCAGATTAAATTTCCACCCTCTTAGTTACCATTAACACGTAACCCTGGGTATTAAACTCATTTGGGGAACAAACTATATTCAAACCCTGGCATGGTCCCTGTTTGTCATTATCTTTGTCCATCTTATGCTGCTATAGTAAAATACCTGAGGCTGAATGCTTTGCACAGAAAAGAGGTTTACTAAGCTTGCAGTTGTAAAGATTCAGGAGCATGGCACTGGTGAGGTCCTCACTGCAGATAACATCTCGATTGTTGGAGTGTGTGTGAACATGGTGCACTGTGCAAAAAGGGTCAGAGTTAGGGGCAGCACTATGCTTCCCTATAATGACCCCTTCTCCATATGAACAAATTAGATCTACATTAATCTGAGGGCACTGCCCTGTCACCTAATTACCTTTTACTGGGCCCCACCTCCCAAAGTTTCCGCTACCTCAGCACTGTTGCCCTGGGCCCAAGCCCCAGCACGGGAGCCTCAGCTCACACTCAAATCACAGCAGTCATTTTGTTCTCTTGTCTTTTAAACTCAAAAATCTTCCACTTCCTTTGCTCACTTTCCTCATTTCCATCTCCTCTGTCCCTTGTTGCGTTTCCACAGCCTGTGCCACTTTGTGCTACTTTCACTTTGACTTTCCTTTCTGTGATAGCGTCACTTTCCTTCCGCTTTTTTCTGAACCGACAGCTTATGTTTGATTTCCTTTAGTTATCTTGCTATTCGCTCCATGAGCTCTTAGATCTTTTCTCTGCACTCTGGGTGTGAAGGAATAAATGCTTCGTTGAGGTTTTTTGCTTTTTGTTAGCTTTGCTTTGTTTTTATTTCCAGTAAGCTTGCCTTGTTTTGTTCTGTTGGTTCCTCTTTTTGTTTTTTTGTCTCGTCTTGCTCTCTTTGTGTTCCCTGTATCTATGTGTAGATCTTGAGGTGGTTCGTTGTTGATCACTAATGTTCAAATGAAACCAGTTTTTGCTGGGCCAGCAATTGGCAAGAGGTTGGTGCTGGGAAGAGGCCAGAGTTATTTCAGGATAGCAAACTTTTCCTCATAGCTCAGGGTTATGGGTGGGTTCTCTGAGCCTTTCTTTCTGCACAGCTAATGAACAGAGGGCTCTTCACAGTCCAGACCCCTCTCCTTTCAAGCCTCAGGTGTCTCGTGTGACTCTGAATTAAGCTTCAACTCCTCTGCTTCATGAAATCCAAACATGTCCAAGGTCCTGGTACTGGCTTGTATCCTAGTGATCTGTTTCTCTTGCAAAGACCCCTTGCATCTTGATATCTTGCTCTGAGTGGTAAATTCTCTATTTCATCCTCTGTTTTCCTTCATGGCTTCCCATTGTCTCCATCGTGCCTTCTCACCTCTTCCGGGTGGACCTCTGTTGACCTCTCTGGCCTCATTTTCAGTGCACTCCACTCTGGTCACAGTGACCTGTTCCATTTCATTTCCTGCTTCAGGATTTTACCTATGCACTTCCTGTTCCTTCTTTGCCTGGCTGACTCTTACCCGCTCTCCAGATTTGAGCTGAAAAAGTCACCTCCCCCAGGAGACTCCCAGCAGTGCTGCTGATGCTCCCAAGATGATGTTCCCTTCTTCCCACTTCATCAGCCCATGAGGCCACGTTCAGGGTCAAAGCCCAATTCTCAGCTGACTTTTGTTTTTCTGAGTCAGGATCTCGCTATGTATTTCAGGGTGGCCTTGAATTCATGGTGATCCTCCTGCTTCAAGCATTTGAGTGCTAGGATTTCCAGTGAACTTTTCAAAATACCGACAATAGCGCTGGGATCCCCACGGCAGGGTGCGGTGGTCAATTTAAACACCAGCCAAAGTGAGTCAGTGTGGTGCCGAGCATGGATGGCCCGCTGAGGAGAGCTGCCAGCGCGAAAAGGAGACCTGGAGAGGGAGAGTAGGTTATGGGTTCTCCTAAGTGTTGTTGTTCGGAGCTGTTGGTTCTCCTGGAGGAACTTGTTGTGCTAGCTTCCTTGATAGGAACTCAGCTGTTATCCTCGTTGCTGCTGAGGATGGTTATGGTACTTTTCGGGGGGAAACCTGGTCCTTATTTTGAGCATGGCTTCTGGGCTCCAGCGCAGAATCCTCAACCTACTAGCTCAGATCCTTCACCCTGCTGGCATAGACTTTCTAGCTTCCACCACTGATCTTTTGACCTTCCCAGAGCAGATCTGTGAAACAGACTTGCATGAGTCATTGTTGTGGGCTGTAGGCCTCCAGTTGGACTCATGGGGGGCATTGTCATGGGCTCTAGGTCTTCAGCTGGATTCATGCAGGACATTGCTTTGGGGTCCAGGCACTCCGTCTTTAGGATAGATTTCCTGCACTTCTTGTATTTGACTCTTGGTGACTATTACAAAATAATACTATAAATTATGTGTCTTGTATTGTCTTGTTCTCCTTGCAATCCCTGACTACAGCACAGCAGCGCCCAGAGTTCCTGGGGGCAGTCTTGGCTGAAAGGAGAGTCTTGGTGATCAGAGTGGAGGAAATAAATGCCAGATGCCTCTCAAGAAGGACAGAAGATCCACAAAGCTGTTTCCTGGTATTGTTTGGGCAAAACTATGTGTGCTGGCCTTTCTGGAAGAACAGTCTGACTAAACTGCTATCTAGAGTTTGCGTTAGTATTTCTTTAAATTGTATTCTAAAAGGAGATGTAGCGCAGTGATAGAATACTTTGCTAAAACGTGTGGAAGTCTGGGTTTGACACTTAGTAGCCCCCTCCAAGTTTGCATTGTGCAAATGACATTTAAAGGCAATTGCATAAAAAGTAAGAAAAGCTACAGGGACCACTTTCTTCTTACACATCTGATGTACTGGAAAGAGCCCTGGACTTGGAGTCTAAAATACCAGGTTTAGCACCTCTTTCTGCCAATTACTGGCTGTGCCATCTTGGGCAGGTTTTATTGCCCCTCTATGCCTTAGCTGCCTTAGCTATACAGAGAGACAACCCTGACCTCATAGGGATTTGACAGGAAGTGGGGAATTAAGTGAGATGGTGTGTGTGAACCTTGGCATAGAATCTGGCATGGGGCGGGCACTCAGTAGTTTCTCTCTTTTATCTTTCATTTCTTCACATTTCCTGCCAAGCTTTCATCAAATGCTGATGAACACTTTGAACAATGTGATCATGCTTTAAATTTAACTTTGCAGTCTGCTGATAAACTAACAATACAGAGGCACTTGCTTCAACAGTTTCATAATTATTTAATGGTGGAACACCAAGCCATTGAACCAATATATCATTATTTATGTAATCATTCTTCTGTTCTTGGACACATTTTAGTGTTATAAATAATTCTGTGTTCTCTTTTATCGATGCGTTCACTTGTATCTCACTTGTGCTTCTTCTGTGGAAGCTTGACTCTTTTTCCATGTTTGCGTACTTCTCCCATCTTTTCACTTGAATTGGCTGCTCATGACCTTTGTACAGATCACGCTTAGCAACACAGGTATTTTTTATGATGCATATGGAATCTATGCATAACACAGACATTAACCATTTGCCATTTCCCCCACTCCCAGGTCTATTTTAATTTAAATCATTTTGCTGTCATACAAACTTCCAATGTTTTATCTTTCCATCTTTGCATTTGTACTTACTGTGATTGAGGTTATCCGACAAACATTGGTGAACATTCATTCTGTATAGTAGGTGCATCCTGGGGGTAAGGGACACCCCAGTTCATGGGTTCCAGAAGGCCTCAGTTAGGTTGGGGAAACAAACATGAAACTCACCTTGTGATTTAGCTACTATTTTTATTTATCCCTATTTTGTAGATGGGGAGAACTCAGTCAAAATGGTTACACAGCTTCCTCAAGCTCCAATACCTAGTAAGAGCTGAAGCCAATAGCATTTGAAACTCAGCAGCTGGACTTCAGAGCTGCTTTTTTTTTTCTTTCTTTCTTTCTTTTTTTTTTTTTAGAGCTGACATTCTTATCTACCACACTGAGCCAGCTCCCCAGGGCAAGAATGTGGTAGCAGTGGATGGCGTGGGAGGAACGGAGCTATTCAATAAGGAAGGCCTCCAGGACGGAGTGAGCCCAAGCTCTGAGAACCAAAAGATGAAGACAATGTCACCATCAGACAAGGGTGTACAGGTATTCTGTACAGAAGGAACAGCTTCCTGAAAGCATAGAGACATAGGCCCTTGAGAGACTGTCAGTGCAGGTAGCTCTATTATTACCCATAGGTTAGTCATCCTTGTAATTCATTGGACTACATGTTAGGTGCTGGGGAAACCATGGTGAATAAAACATTCAAAATACCTGTCTGCATGGAGTTTATTGTTTACTTGGAGGAGACAGATAAGAACCATGTACTGAACATTCATCAGTCATTACTGCTCAACAATTTTTAAAATATTGCTACATTTGGGGTTATTCCTGATGACTTGAGTCTCTCCTTTCCAAAGCCAAACCAGCTTCCCTTGCAGCTAGGGTGCAGGCAGTGACTTAACTTTCTCCAACTGAGATGCCAGATGGGAGGTGTGCAGTTTGCATGCAGCTGCCTGTGAGGTGTCCTTTATTCCTGGCCTGGGTGGCAGCCAAAGCAGTGTGGCTCTGGGTTCAATGACAGCAGCAGGTCGCTCATGAGTTCAACTCTGCAATGTGCGTATTGGAGAGACTCCAAATCTGCATCTAGAGCCTGTTTGTCTAACATCCCCAGTGAATTCCCTTCCTACTTAAAACTAGTCAGACTGGACTGTGTTGTCTTCAAACAAGAATATGAAGTATGCAAACAAAGAAATGTATGGAATGAGGAAACTATTGGGTGAAAGGTTAGGAGCCTGACTGGGTAGGGCAGTGGCATAGATGGACTCCAAACCCAGGACAGTGAGACTACAGAGTACATTTTCCCCCACCCTGGGTAGATGCTGCCAGGGTGATAGTCCTACCTGATGGGATCAGTCCTATAGGAGCTGTTTGCACCCTCAGCTGATCATTCAGTCTTCTTCCTTTTAAGCCCATCCTGGGAAGAACATGGATTTCTTCTCCCTTTGACAAACGCAAGGCTGAGAAGAGTCTGCACATGGTGTACATGCCAAGGATTTTGACATTTTACTAGGACTGCTATAGTTTCCTCCTGCTTTGAGGAGTGCAGTGTGGTAGGATTGTGTGTTTGTATAAATGTTATTGTCATGCAATTCTGTATCCATCCTGGGTCAGAAATGAGTGTGGGGCTGAGGGCTGGAGTCTGAGGGCTGGAGTCTGATGGGCTGTGGTCCCAAGGTTAGAGCTTTCCAGTTCCAGTTTGTCATCCTCAGTACCCCTGGGAGCCAGATTTATGCCCTTTCACATCACCATGAAGATTTGCAGGTTGCAGAAAGGAAAACAGGGGCTCCTGCCCACAATCCAGGATCTGCTTTAATTAAATCAGCATCTTGTCCAGGGAGACAAAACAACTTGCCAGGAGCTCCGAGCCAGTGGCAAGGATCATATAGAAGTGGTTTATCCACAGGCAGAGCCAGTGTGTTAGTGACCACGATGCAAGGTGTTTTTCTGTTGGATGTATTTCTCTGCAGTTTCCAAGTCTGGTGGATCAATAGCTACAAACAGCTAAAATAAATTTCTATCTCTGTTCCCCATGCTCTGAGATGGAGAGACAGACTGCTAGTTAGGTCAGGTTCCCATTAGGAGTTACTGCTGTCAGCAGCTGCAGCTCACAGCTTCGCTGGATCCTCACAGCAGCTTTGTATGTCATAGATACTGAGCTTATTTCAGAGATTCAGAAACTGAGGCTTAGAGAGCCTGGTTGGGACACCATTAGCCAGAGTGTCAGAGCTGGTGACTTGGCCTCAGGCACTTTGCAAGTGTCTGTTGTCTGCTATTACAAACAATGTTATTACACTGTTCGTGTCCCAGGCTGGGGAGTAGTAATAATCCTCAAAGGAGCAGATTGCCTTCCCAAGGTCACACAGCCGTTGCATGGAAGAGCTAGGACAGAAGTCAGAGTGTAATTGCATTGCTGTTGCCCTGAGAGCTCATCTACCTGGACACCCTGGACATCAGTGGGAGAGAGATCAGAAAAACCAAGATCTGTGTGTCTCTGAGAGGTCCCTAGACGAAGAAGCAAGCTCCTTTCCCAATGCTGTACCAAGGGCATCAATTTCCCATTCAGGAAAGACCTGCTCCCAAAGCTGTGGTTCTATTTTTAGCCTTGAATCCATCAATAAATGGAGCCCAGCAGAGCAGGCAACTCCTGGCTGCCTGATATTAAGAAGAGAGAAAGGGATCATTTATTAAGCACTTTCTGTGTGCAGGGCATTCTGTGGAATGCTTCACATGGATTATCTGTTTCAGTCTTCACAATATTCCTATAAAGTAGCTGCTATAATCATCATCATTTTATAATAAGGAAAATTTGAAGCTCAAAGAGATTAGAGAACTTGCTGGAGGTCACACAGCTGATAGCTACACAGCTGCAGAGGCATGATCCAAATGCAGACTGCACTCAGGTCTTCAGGCTCCCAGTCTGTGTCCTGTCTGCCTTACCACCTGCTCTAAGAAAGCATGACCCTGACCACTGAGCTGCCTGATTGGTGAGGGCTGGGGGGCCGGCTGGACAGTGTGCAAGTCTAGGAAGTTGCTGCTGCAGGAGGGAGGCGGTAACTCCAGCTGGCTGGCAGGGAAATGTCTCACTGAAGCAGAAGCCAGGGCCTTGGAGTGCCCAGATGGAGGAAGGCTGGAAAGGCATGGCGGGAGGAGGGCACAGCACAGGCAAAGGCAAGGAGGTGGGACATACAAGGCCCAGTGGGGAATAATGAAGAGTCTGGCAGGATCTGGGAGCCAAGGGGGAGAAGGCTGGGGAATAGATCAGCGAAAGATTCCAGAAGATCTTGAATCCAAAGGAGTTTCTGAGTTGTGAAAGGGCTGTGCAAAGAAGAGCCATAGCATTCAAACTCGTGAATGAGTGGATCTGAGGGAGACACCAGAGAGAAGTCTAGCCTGCAGCTAGTAATGAGATGCCCATTCACGAAGTACCTACTATGTGCATCGGGCACCGTGTTAGATGCTTTTAGAAGCTCTCAACTGATATCCATAGCACGTTCTCAGCCAACTGGTAGCTATCCATTCGGAGGCTGTAATTGTCCCTCCTTTACAGATGAGGAAGCTGACCCTGAGCAATCAAGTGACTGGAGTCTGAGTCTGGCTGATTCCAGATGGTCGAGTGTGGAATAGAAACAGTCTCAGGCAAAAGGACATTTACCTGAAGTCTAGGAATGGAGAAGATAAGATCATTTTCAAAGGTGATAGTGTAACGGAAATGCACCCCTCCCTCCAGTATACTTGTTTGTTAGTTGCCTAGTTAGTGGTTCCTGTTCTAGTTCTGGTTGCTTCTGTCTCTTAGAAATAGAAATAGCTGGTCACTGTGATGCATAGTTGGTCACTAAAATGCACATTGTATAAGCCAATCCCCAATTGACAAACCATTCTGCCTCTGTGCTTCCTGCTTGCTTATCTCATAAAAGCCCCAGACCACTAGAGGTTGGTGCCTGATGTTCCTGGAATGATCCCGATCAGTGCCTATTGACATAAATGAATCTGCC